>AFQZ01000056.1:0-102255 GCA_000222935.2 Aciculosporium take MAFF-241224
TTTAGGGTTTTTCCTATATTAAGAAGTTAGTTGATGAACTAGTTAGTGGCTCTAGCTACCTAGCGTACATGAATAATAATAATAATATAAATGCCTTTATTACCCCCTGTGCTACCCCTTTTAACTCGCTATAAGTGTGGTATATCCTAGCTTTATAGGCTATTATGCTTTTTATTACCTATATATAAAGGGATCTTACACACTCTAGTTGTCATTTCTATGTAGACATAGCTAGTACTATAAGTACTAACTTCTGCTATAATAATTTAGTATTTACCTTCTTTATATAGGTTAACTAATAAAGCTTTTAGTGAATCTAAACCCCTAGGAATTACGCTAATTGTGTCGGTTGTATTATTATTCTTTCAAGTTAGATTGTTATTATAATCACCTGCCTCTTCCTTATAAAGTATATTGGCTTACTCTTCCCTAGGTTAAACCTTAGCTTATACTCCTTTAACTACTCTTTATATATTCTTTAGGCTCTTTTTAGTTATACTTTAGTCTTCTTTACTGTTTTTCTATATACTATAATATTTATATTATCTAAGAACCCTAATATTAATGTTAATTCTACTGCTACTAGTCTTTAATATAATAGCATAATATAGAGTAGAAAGAGAATAGAAGACGCTAGTAACCCTTATAAAACCCCTGTAGTAACTTAGATTTCCTTAGTAATATATCTGTTAAACGCTAATTATGCTCTTCTTTCTAATATAAAGCCCTGTGCCTATTTAGCTATTTACCCTAGTAATCCTAACTCCTTTATAGTATAGATTAATTATTTATAGCTAATAGTATTAAACGCCCTAGTAATATCTAGCTATAATAATAATACTATTTCCTAGTAATGCTATGCCATTCTTATAACCTTTTTTAGTATGCTTAGTGCTACCTCTATTAACCTGCCAGCCCTGTTGCCTATTTATATATTTAGTAGTATATAGCCTTCCTTTACTGTAGTAGTAATCCTCCTTATAATAGCTCTCTTAATTACTTTTCTTATTGTATTTAATAGTAATATCGGCCTTTACCCCCCTAGTCTGCCTAACTCCTTAAAGGTTTTCCTAGGTTTATATAGAACTACTACCTTTACTTATTAGAAGGAGGCCAGATAGTGTCCTAAACTATAGCATGCATTTATAAGGCGTATTAAACATAATATTAGAGCTGCTTTATATAGCTTAAGAAAACCTATTAGTAGCTTGTCTAGCCCTAGGGCTTTTTAACTTACTATATTTTTTATAACTTCTCTAATTTCCTTCTCTATAAACACAGGAACTACCTAATTATTATTATAGTATCTTGTCTCTGCCTTTATCTCTAAACCTAAAGCCCTAGCTATAAATAAAGAAAAGAACCTCTCTATAAATGCCTTTGCCTTACCCTTATATATAACCTTTACTATCTCCTTCTTACTATTATCTCCTAGCTAAGCTAGTAGTGGGACCTGTTGTATTTTAGGAGGAAGTTCACTTTATAGCTAGGCCTAGCACTCTAGGGTCTAGAGGCTCCCTTTAGACCTAAATAACTTACTAACTGCCTATTACTAATTACTTCTCTTTTTCTTTAAGATAACATGATTTTGTTTTTCTATAGCTTCTATTAAGGCCTGCTATAATTCCTGTGTTTATTATTACTACTACTGCCTATTAGTATATCTTGCCTTTATTATTATATCCTTTACCCTTTTATTCTACTAAGGCTATGGTTTATTATGCCCTTAAGGTTGTTTAGGTGCCGCTATATTAGCTATCTTTGTAAGCTATTAGGTAAGCTATTGTGTATAGTTATTAATTTCCTGCTAGTTATATAGCAGGAGCTTTAACCCCTCCTTTCTAAGCCTGTTTAAAGCCTCTGCTATAATAAGGTTTTTATTTACTATTCTCTAACCCTAAACTAACCCTAGGCTATTGCTTAATTTCTTGCTTATCCTAATGCTAATAAGCTAAGGTATATAGTTAGATCTGGCGATTTCTACTAGCCTAATAAATTTAATACTAATGTTATAAGTAGTCTATGTATAGTTAATAGTACTATCCCTACTACTATGTTCTTTCCTTATTACTTCTCTAAACAGCATAGCTAGGCCAAGTTACTACCTTATTATAAATTCTAACATCTTATGTTACCCTTAAGAGGTTTAGCTAAATCTATCTTATAAGGGGTAGTATTAGTTAAAGTCCCCTATAAACACACTCTAGCCCTTTACCTAAGTATTAGTAAAGTATTATAAAGGCATCTGCCACTCCCTTTTATAAGCTAGGAAATAGATATTATATACCTTTACTTTATATAGCTTAATACTATACTAATCCTCCCCCCTTTTTATAGTCTAAAGTCCTGTCTTAACCTTTTAATATATATAAATTACTATTATTCCGCTATATATTACTAATATATAGTACCCTTAAGATAGATTTAGTAGTATATTATTATAACCTCCTGGTTCCTAAATAGCTATTACCTTAGGGCTAATACTATGCCCTAACGCTAAATATACTAAATTGCTTTTCTTTTATATATTCTAGTATATAACCTTAATTATATACTTTATTATATGCTTTAGAGCACCCTAGTTAGGCTGGCCCTGGTATTGTTTTGCCCTTTAGTTAGTTATAAAAAGGCTAGTATTATACCTTCCTCTACTAGTCTCTGTTGTCCTAATTATAGCTTATAGGTTTATCTTATAAAAAGGCCCCTTAATTATATGCTCCTTTCTCTTAACTATCTCTCTATTAGTCCCCTAGTCTTTTCTCTATAATAACCCTTGCCTATAGTAGCTGTTATAACCTCTAACTAATGGCAGCAGAAGAACAGCGGCCTTATAGCATAAGCCTTCCTAGCCTGCTACTATTTATTATTACTTACTAAGCATAGCTAAGACTATACTAGATATACCCCTGCATAATTTAAATATCTCTTCTATACCTTACCTATTAATATTAAGTAAGTCCTCTCTTCCTTAGGGTGTTTTCTAGTAGTATACCTGCTATATCTTACTTTCTTCTTATAGTGCCTAATAATATACCTAATCTTATAGTAGTTATAATATTACTTTAGGTGGATTATCTTATTATATAGCTTAGTATTAAAAATCTCTGCTTAATATACTATTCCCCTATAGCATATGCGGTTTACTGCCTTAGTGCCCTTAACACTAACTACTAGTAGTGCCCTTGTTACTATTCCCTTTAGCTTTTATACTATTATCTTTATTATATTTAAACTATTTTCCTTTTTAATGTTCTTTCTTATATTCTTAATTATAATATAGTTTATTAAGTTGTTAGAAATCCCTTAATAATTTCACTAAATATCTTCCTGTTTACTTTTGCCTTAGGTCTAAAGGCAACTCTTACCTAGGCTGTGTTTTTCTTTTATATCCTCCCTGCTTTAGTAAATATAATAACTATATCTCTACTTTATAGTTAGCGTACTACTACTACTTTCTTTATGCTAATAGCGCTATTTACTGCCTTTATAATCTCCCCTAGTAATCTGTTCTTAACTACCTTATTAATAGTGTTTCCCTTTACTATTACTTCCTAGTAATAACAGGCTAGTATTGCCATACCCTCCGTTTAGGCTAAAGGAATTATTATATTCTGCCCTATAGCTTTATAAGCTATAATAATTGCCTAAGTCCTCCTAACTACTAATCTAGTCCTAGGAATAGCCTTTATTACCTCCTTAACTACCTTCTTAACCATGGTTTTTACCTTACTATTAACTGCTTTTATAATTAAAGCCTATAGGCCTCCTGTGCTAGTTCTTATTTAGGCTATTTTTCTTCCTATATTTATAGTCATTTATATAATAATTCTAATAAAAGCCTATAGTTTTATTATTTTTACCTTTAAAATAACTTTTATTATTAATTCCTTTAGTAATTTTATTTTATTTTTTAGTTTTTCCTATACTACTATTACTCTAGGATTCTCTCCTTAATACTATATTTCTTCTTAGGTAGTGCCTTATCCTTTATTAGTTATAGATCTATATGAAAATTTATTAATTATTATGCCTTTTATACTGCTTACTCCCCTTATATAATACGCTATTACTAGGGGGGGTAATTAATAATAAGGAATCTAATTCTGTGCTTCTTTTCCGTTTTAGGCGTAATACCGCGTCGTATCCGCGGTGTTTTTTTCCTATATAAATTATAATATTATATTACTTTTAAGCTCTCTAGTATTATTTCCTGCTTAAAGGCATAATTAGCTAAGCTAAGGAGCATAGCCTAGCTGTTTATAATCCTTATAAATTATAAAAACCTAGAGTATTTTATAGCCCCTTAGAAAATATTTAAAAGATAAGTAAAATAAGTAAAAATATTATCCCTTTTTAAATATTACTTATACTATTATTTAGGTATATAAGCAGGTTAGCTAAATGCTTTGTCCTAATAAAATTAAGATTAAAGAAAAGGAGGATAGCTAGTAGGTTATATATTTTATCTAATTTAAGGGATATTAAAGATAGTTTAAGAGTTAAGAGCTAATACTATAAACCTAGTTAAGATATAGATAATAGGTAAACTAGAGGAAAGTAATAACTAGGATAAGAATAACCTAAATCATTTAAATATAATAGCAGGTTTTAGTCTAGGTAAACTAGAGAAGGATAGTAACTAGGATAAGAATAACCTAGATAATTTAAATATAATAGTAGGCTTTAGTTTAAAGGTTTTAAGTCCTTTTTTACTAGGCTTTAATTTATTTCAAGATAAATAGCTTTAGGATTTATAGGACTAAGGGGTTATTAAGAATAGTTTATACTAAATCTAACTAAAAGTAGTACTGATAGTAAAGCAAAAGTTTCCTATATTTATAAAAACCTAGTTATAAATAGCAGACTATACTTTAAATATATAAGAAATACTATAATTTTAGGGATAGCTTTAGGTACCTTATTATAAGCCTCTTATTACCTTACTTATATAGTAGGTTTATAACTTACTTATATTAAGCTACTTAGGGCAAAATATTACTTTTTAAGTACTATATAGGGATTACTATTAGAATAGGATATTAAAGGATATAGCATAGTATATATAAAACTACTATTACTTTAGTAAGTATAAAAGCTAATAACTTTATTAGGGTTTATTAAAGTCTATACTAGCTACAGACTATTATTAGTTATAAATCTTAGTAGATTTTATAATAAAACTTTTAGTATATAATAAGGTATTACTATACTTTTTAATAATTATTATAAACTATCTCTTAAAGTATATATAATTAAAAGTAATAATAAGTATAGTAGCTAAAGCATATATAGAATAGTTTAAATATTACTAGTAGCGTTTCTATAGATTTCCCTATTAGATTATTTCTAACTATAGTTTAGATTAGCTTAGTTATTTTTAGACTATACTTTATAAACAGGTAGGTATTAAGTAATTATTATTTATATTTTATTATTCTTAAACAAATAGTAGTATAAAATAAGTAAACTAAAAGGTATAAATAGTCTTATAAGTAGTTATTGCCTTTTTATAGTATAACTAAGCTAACTATTTACTAGCTTATTAAATAGTGCTTAATAACTAAATCTTTATAATAACTAGTATAAGTGTAAACTAAGCGCTAAAGGGCTTTAATATTAAATTAGTTTAGTGTATACTAAATAAGACTAAAAGCATAACCTTACCTAAGGGAAAAGCTATATTATTCTTAAAATATATTTAAAAGGAAATAGTAATAGTATAAGCTATAATTAATTTTATATAATAATATTAGTAGAATATAATAAACATTTCTTAGTATCTAGCAGAATATTACTAAATAGGGGATTTTATGTAGTTAAATCTCTATTATATAAAGATAAACCATTCTAGCTAAAAACTTAACTAGGTAAAAGCAAAATATAAGGTCTTAAAGATATTAACTTTACTTACTATTTATTTAAATATCCTATAGGGGATATACCTGGTTTTTTATATAAACCTTATTAAAAGAGTAGTTACTAATTTACTCTTATTATAATACTTAGCTAATTCTAAACTAAGCCTAATACTCCTGCTTTATAAAGATAATCTAGATTTAGTAAAATATAAGATTAAGGAAATAGTAGTAATAAGAAATGCCTAGGGTTAGGGTAACTAACAGGATATATTAATAAAGTAGGCAGAATGTATGTAGCTAATATAGGAACCTTTAGAAAGTTATTTAAATATAATAGTACTAAAGTATTATAAGGCATAATAAGGCAATATATATTATAACAATAGGCCTGCATAAATGGCAACCTAATTACTAATTATAATGCTTTACTCTAACCCTTAAATAGTAAGAAAGGGGCTATATAATGGATTTAAGCTTAAAGCTTAGATTTATACAGCCAGAAAGCAAATAGCTTTATATAAGCAATATATAAGCAGCTTAGGTCCTAGTTGTATATATAACTATAAAGGCAGGGTTACTAGAATTAGATAGATCTTTTTCTTCTCTTCTTCTTTATAAATAATATTCTTATTTAAGTCGCTAGCTCTGCAGTTACATTCTAGCGAGACCATAATAAGTTATTAATATTCTTACCTGCAGCTGCTAAAATAATCTTATTAGCTATAAAAGTGAGTCTGTCTGACTACCTAGGAGATATCTATATCTTAACTACTAGAGTGCTGAAAATTCCCTGTAATTTTTAATACCCCCTCTAAAGAAGTCTTAGGGATTAAAAGGAAGGGTTGTGCAAAATAATTCGACAAAATTCTAAAGAATCCATTTTAAAAATTCGAAGGTATGGAGAATATAGCCCTGCTTTGGGGCTATAGGGTAGTCGAAAAAAACGCTGTTATTAGCGTACGATTTGCCAAAAAGGGCCTGTTAAAGGCATGGTTTGTTTTTGTAAATTTCTGAATTTTTGCGTGTGTTTTTGGTGACCTTAAAAAGCCGCTTTTTTAATGAGAATGTTGCATAACCAGATAGATGATTATAGGGCCCCTAGCCCTATAAGCTCTATAAAAGCCTTATGGATAGGAATAGTTAAAGGCTTAGTTAATTTATTAGCCGGCATTTTTTTTGTATTTAGGTACTGTATTTTAGCTAATTCAGAGAATATAAGCTACCGGTTATAGTGGAATTTTAGAAGGGTATGCTTTATATAGCTGTAGAGAGCAGGATTATAAGCTGTTTTTATAGTACTTTAGTTATTATAATAAAGTTAAATAAGAGGGTTTAAAGGCATTTTAAGCTTTATAAATATCCCTTCTAGCTACTTTAATTCTTGAAAAGCCTTGTAAATTGCATTAGATTTAGCTTCTATAGTTAATAAAACTATAGTAAAAGCCTTTTTAAACTTCTAGCTTATAGGGCCCCTAGCTAGCTTATAAAGGTATATATAAGTAGATTTAGAAGACCTTTTATCTCCTATAAAATCACTATTACAAAATCTAATTAATATATCTAATATACTGGATTTACTAGCTTTTAATAAGGGACCCTTATAAGATATAGCTAGTTTTTAAGTGCTAGATAAATACCTAAGCAGGCTTTTAGCTATATTTAGGTGCTCTATATAAGGTATGGCTAGGGCAGTTAATAGCCACTATAGGGTAAAAGCCACGTCTGGTCTTGTAAGCAGTATAAGGTATATTATAATACTTATTATACTCTAGTATAGCTTTATGTCTTTAGCTATAAGAGGCTTTAAAAGCTAGGGATTTAAGACCCCTAGTTGCATAGGAATTCCAACAGGTTTATAATCTAAAAGACTAAACCTCTCTATGGCTTCTGAAATATACTAGGATTAGTGAATTTGGATGATTTTATCCCTTTTATTTTAAAGAATTTAAACCCCTAGGAAGAATTCCGCAGGCCCTTTATCTTCTATAGAATAGGCCTTATACATCTGCTTTTTAAGCTTCTGGATATAGGGTAGATTAGGCCCTATAAGAAGACAATTATTAATATATATTATAATAAAGGTCTTAGAGTTCTGGTTATAAAATATAGCTAGGTCTGATACTAGGGGGCTAAATCTAAGGGATTTAAGTACTAAGGTTAGTGCTTACTGCCACTCTCTAGAGCTTTACTTTAAACTATATAAGGACTTTCTTAGTATAATTACTTAATTTATAGAAGCCTTATAACCATACTTCTTAGCTATGCTAACTAAGAAGGGGTTAGCCTTTATAAATTCAGTAAATCCCTCTGGAATTTGTATATAAATTAATTCCTTTAGGGTACTATTTAGAAAAGCACCTATAAAATCAACTTGTTTAACTTCCTAGTTATGCTAAGCAGCTAGGGCTAGTAAAATCCGCTAGCTAGGGGGATACTAGTTATAGCAAAAGTTTTTGTATAATTTAAACCTTTTATTTATATAAAACCCTTAGCTACTAGCCTAGCTTTATACTTTAAAAGATTATTTTCTTTATTCTTCTTAAGCTTTCAAACTAGCCTATTCTTTAGGATTTTTTAACCTCTAGAAACTTAGTTAATGCCTATAAAGTTAAAGGTTCTGGACTATAATAGCTGTTTAAATTTACTATATATAACTTTAAGCTATTTCTTTTTTTATAGACTTTTTAAGGCTTGCTTTTAATATTTAGAGTCTAGGGTAGGCTGATTATTCTTCAGCTTCTGTTAGGCATTATAGTAATTCTCTTTTATTAAGAGTGCTATATTAATATCTATTTTATCTAAATTTTCTTTAGAAGGGGCATTTTTTAAGATATCCAGCTTTAGGACTATAGCTGGCTCTGTTTCTGGCTCTGGCTCTAGAGTAACCATTTGATCCTGAGGTCTAGAGTAATCCTCTTATAGAAAATCTTTTATAATAAGGTCAGAATTATGATCTTGGCTTTTCCCCTTTAAAGAATTATTCTAGTTAAAGGGTTTTAAGATAAAGTCCCTTTCTAAAGCCCTTATAGGATATCTAGGTAGGCCCCTAGATATAGGTCCTATAGGCTTTATAATCTTTAAAAAACTAGTTTTAAATACTAAGTTTTTAGAAGGAATATAAATAAGGTAGGTTTTTAAACCTAAGGTTAAGAGTAACCTTTTAGAGATAGTCCTAAGGGCTAGCTTTTAAGCTTTTACCCTTTTTTCTATAGGAATTAGAACCTAATAATATGATCCTATAGCTCTAATAGAGCTAAAATTATCTACTATAGGGTAATTAAGTTCCTTAGAAAGTATCTGAGCTAGGCTCTTAGATTTAGTACTATTTACTATTATATTTATTAAATTAATAATAGTAGGGAGGGTAAAGCACTATAGATAGAGAGGTAAGCCTGCCCACTGTAGGGTAGCCCGTAATCTATTTATAATAGTATATATTAAACGCTTAGCTAGCCTATTTTGCTTATAAATATAGGGGCTAAAAGTTGTAAATTTAATTCCCTTCTTTACTAGCTAATTTTAGCTACTAGAATCAACCTCTAATCCCCCGTTAAAGTGGAAGTGTTTAGGGTAAGTGCCATACTGATTTTTAAGCCCTTTAAAGAATCCCTTCAATACTGTAAAAATAGTATTACCTTCCTTATTAGCTATTAAAAAGCACTATTTATAGCAATTTTTTCTATTTATTAAAATAAGACTTACTAACTGCTTATTATAAAGTAATAGACAAATTTTTAGGGTATTCCCCTCTATACAATCTAGAGACTTAGAGAGGTTAGAAATAGGTTATTTACTAGGTCTTCTAGTAATCTTAGCTAAATTACAAGCTAAGCACCTAAAATCCTGATTTTTAGCCTCTGAAAAATCAGGGACTTCTTTAGTAATTATGGCTGTTTTCTTTAGTAATGTAAGCCCTATATGCCCTAATTAGATATGCTAAATTCTAGCTAATTTTAATAGCTTTTAATAAGGGTTCTAAGGATTTATCTGATAGAATAAAGAGGCAGGTATAGGGCCTCCTCCCCTAGCCCCCTGCTAGGTCTTAAAGGCTTCTAATGGCTCTAATAGCTCTTTTAAGCTTAATTCCTAGCCCCTAAGGGGCTTTCTTTAGGGGACCCAGCTTAGGACTATAAGCACTATAAGAAGAGGGGCTATAAGCAAATTCCCCTTTAAATCCCTAAAATCCTTAGTATTAAAGCCCTAAATAGGCTCTTTAGAGGGTATTTAAACCTCTATAGGGTGGCTAGCTTAATAAATAAAATAGTTAAAGTAGTAGCTACTATTACTATTATTATTCTGTAATATAAGTACATGCTAGCCCTAAAGTTAAAAGAAAAAACCATATTTCTTATAGTTTAAGATACTAATATAAGACCTGTCTATAAGGTATAGGTTATTCTTTATAATATAACCCCCTAAAGTATGGTGTTTTAAACTACTATAGATATTAATATCTAGCCCAGGGAAATATAGGGCTCCTTTTAAAGTAAGGGTCCTATATTTTTTAGGTTTTAAGTAATAAAGCACCTAGAATTTAGCATTACTATAGCCCTTATAGTAGATTTTCCCTCTAGTAGTTATAATAGGCTTAGCTTTTCCCTTTTTATATGAGATATAGTTACTTAAATTCTCTTTAAAATTTACTAAATATACTATAAAACCAGTATTATAAAGTAAAGCATGCCTTATGCCTTTATAACTATAGCTATAATTTATAGCTTTTAAAGTAACCTTAGGAGTGGTTATTTCCTCTTTTATATCTAATTCTACAGAGGCTTTTAAATTAAAAGCTTTAGAGCTATTATTACTATTATTCTCTAGGTTATATACTCTATTAAAGAGATTATAGTTACTTAATATAAAAGAATTATTTAATCCTTCTTCTACTATCTTCTTAGAAGGTTTTTTGCCTTTCTAATAACCTTTCTTAGGTCTTGCCTTATTCCCTTTATTAGAAGACTTTTTAAGGAAAAACTCTCCTTTTTCTTTATTTTTATAAGATTTAAAACCTTTAAAGTCCTAAGAATTCTTATTTTTATAACCTAATGCTTTATAATTTAAGGCTTTTAAGACTATAGAGCTTTTATCCCTTTATTCTTTTAATAAATCTGCTATTAGGAACTGGAGATTTAAAGTGTTATTAGGAATATTTAAAGCTTTATTTACTCTTATAAAGTATCTCTGCCTTTTAGCTTACTAAGAAAAAGTCCCTTTTAAAGACTATAAATACTAATTAACTTAATTTATAGGGGCAATTTACACCCTAGAAATAGATAATCTAGCTAAATAGTTATTAAAAACAGCATTAAAAGCCTCTAATATCCCTTTAAAATTTTAGAAATTCAGGGTATAAAATTAGCTATATAATAACCCTCTTTATATCTCTACACTATAAGAATACTGCTTAACTAAGGATTTATAGACAGCTAAGGGGTTTTCTTGCTAAATTATAGCAGCTTAGGGACCTTTAGTAAAGCTGTCTCTTATAACTATAAGAATTATAGCTTAATTAGAGTCTAGGAGAGTTAAAGCTAGGTTAGAATTCTTAAGAAAATCAGGAATTTCTAAAGCTTTAAATTAAATGCCTAGGGCCTGCTTCTATTAATTAAAATTTTTAGCACCATTTAGCTTAGCACCCTCTAGAAAGCTATAAACCTTCTTATTAAATTCTTTAGTAATAGAACTATTAAAAAAAGAGGTTATAGTATTCTTTCCAGAATCCGAACTTTGGCCTTAGCCTTAGGTATGACCTTAACCTTAACCTTAACCTTAGCCTGCTATTAATTTATTAACAGCTTTAGATAATTTATTTAAATTATCAGTCAGAGTGATTATATCAGAACTCTGCCTATTTATAACCCTCTTAAGTTCAGCATTATAGCTGGTTTGTTGGCTTATAGTGCCCTGGTAATCTTTATTAACTTCTATTATAAACTCTTATAAAGTGACTTTGTTTTTTACTACGGGGTAGTGGCCCTTTGTAAAATAAGTCAAGCTGCTTATAAATTTTATTTATAGGGCTTTTAGATACTTAGAAACGCAGACCTCCTTCTATTTTTTAGGAATTTAAAAGGGATTTGCAAAAAGTAGTGGTTTTTTACTTAATTAAAAAGCAGCTATTTTGCCCTCTATAAAATCAGTTATTTTAATCTCTATAGATTACTTCCAGGCTTATAACCTATTAAAAATAGTAGGTATCTTAGAAGTTTACGCTAGATCTATAAGGTAAGTTATACTGGATTTATATAGAATTTCTGTAGAATTTCTAGTATCTAGCAGTAGTAGCAGCTATTAGGTCTGGTAAGGAAGTATATAGCTCCCTCACATACCCACTAACCTTTTTTAGGCCCTATAGCTGCTAGCTGGGTTTTATAAGCTACTTTTCTTTTTCTATAAAAATTATTTATATATAAAAATAAAAAAATAAACTTATAGCCTAATAAACTAGGTGCTAATGTATTCTACATTTAACTTTTCTAATTTTCTAAATTTTATCCAAAAAATTTATTATATAAAAAGAAAGCCCTAAATTCTCTAATTTTAATAGTATTCCTAAGACTTTTCTAAGACCTTTAGTTATTAAGATATCTGCAAATTAGTATAACCTATAGGGTAACCTACTTTCTTATAAAGAAGAGCAGTTAAGTTGTTGCCCTGCTTTTCTGGATTCTAAATTAGCAGAATTTGTCTCTAAAGGTTAAGATTTTAACCTTTAATAGCTTTAATAGCTAGCTAGCTACTAACCTACTAGTTGCGTTTTTATACACTTATTATTAGCTATAGGGCAATTAAAAAAGCTTTAAATTCCTGTATTTTTATGTATTTTATAGCTATTATTAGCTTATAATAAGGTATAGAAGGTTAATACTAGTTATTAATAGTTATTAATATTCTTGCCTATAGCTGCTAAAATGATCTTATTAGCTGTAAAAGTAGGTCCGTCTGACTACCTAGAAGATACCTGTATCTTAACCACTAGAGTAATAAAAATTTCCT
Organism: Aciculosporium take MAFF-241224; assembly: GCA_000222935.2. Taxonomy (NCBI): domain Eukaryota; kingdom Fungi; phylum Ascomycota; class Sordariomycetes; order Hypocreales; family Clavicipitaceae; genus Aciculosporium; species Aciculosporium take. Next base: position 12,855 of record AFQZ01000056.1, read on the forward strand.
GTAATTTTCAACAGAAGCAGGCTATAATGCAGGGGTGTAGTGTTATAGCCACAGTATAGTCCTAGGTTATATAACCTATAATCTAGCTAATTAGTATATATATATTCTATGTGCGACTTATAATTCCTGGTTAATGCAGTGTATCCCTTCCATCCTCCATACAAGCGATTCTAACAGTAAGGAATTTAGTATTTTTTAATTTGACCTCTTTATAATTAAAGAATTTAGTATTACTAAGTCCTAAGGTGTTATTACTCTGCATTTTAATAAATTTAAAGCAGGTGTTTTTACTAAAAGAAATAAGAAGGTAAGGGTTATATATAAAGTTTATTATTTATAGCTTTTAATAATAATAATTAAAGTACGTTAACTACTAATATATGCCAGCCTTTATTATTTTATATAGCGGCTTAATTAAAACTATAATAACATCTAGTAGATAGAAATATGCAATTTATATGGGAAGCTTTACGAGAATTATACGATTTAGCTTTATTTATAATTAAATATATACCTAGGTAATGTCTTTAAGCTAAGCTATAATGCCTTCCTTTTTTAATAAGAAAGCAAGAGTAATAATAAGCCTTTAACTAGCTCTTTAAATTATTAGAGGCTATATAAGAATAACCTTTTTTCCTGAGTTACTATAGCCTTAAATAATGTATTATGATTTTTTATATAAGGAGTTAGTTATCTTACCCTTAATTTCTCTTACTATTTATAACCTAAAGAGTCTTTTACCTTTATACCTTTATAGGTTAAATTTAATAAATTTAAACACACTTCTAGCTAATAAAGAATTAATCTTAGCTTTATTAGAAAGTTTAAAAGGTTTTCTAGGTATATTAATCTTTTCTTATATATAAAGGTTAATTATAAGCTAAAAGGTAGCCTTTTCTTTCTTAGTAAGAAAAGCCTTTGCTTAAGAGTGTTTTAAAGGTCTTTTATGTTCTCTTTATAGTAGGATTATTGCTTTATTAGTTAGAGTTATAAGGTTATTAGGGGGATTCTTGTAATTTTCATTAATTTTAGTATTAGCTTCTTACCTTTAGCCGTTTTAGTTATAGTCTTGCCCTCCTTAGGAAATTAAGGCTATTCCTATAGCATTGTTATCTGTAAACATCACTATATTAGTGTTTTAGTCTGTAGACCAGGCAATAAGGGTATTTAGATTATTATTAGTAGTTGTTATTAACTAACTTATGGAAGTTAGTAGTGTATCTATTACTAAGAGGTAATTTTAAAAATTACTAACAAATTCTTTAAAGGTTAGCATATTCCTAAATTTAGTATTATAGAAATTGTTATTATTTTCTATTGCTTTTTATACTTAATAAAAGAGGATTATATCTTGCTTAAAAGGGTTATAAAGGCTATTAAATATCTTTATAAGTTATTTAAAAAGTATTTCTAAGCATTCTGACTTATTTTTTATTAAATGTTTTATAATAATATAGTAAAGGCATAGATTAGTAAATTATGTTTTATAAAAGCTTTTATTCTTAGGTGTTTTAAAATGATTCCTAATTGTTGGTAACTCTTAGGTTACAAGTATGCTGCAGCACAAATGTAGGGGGGGGGGGTAAAGTCTAATAATTAATTTATGTATATTTTAAGAGGAAAAAGCAAGCTATAATATAAAGGCGTGGTATTATAGCCACAGTACAGCCCTAGGTTATATAACCTGTAATCCAGCTAATTAGGGTATATGCATTCTATATATAACCTATAATTTCTAGTTAATGCAGTATATCCCTGTTATTCTTTATACAAGTAATTCTAATACTTATAAATTCTCTCTTTATTAAAGAAGAGAAATTGCTCTAAAAAATGCATAAAACGCCCTAAATAATCAGATATTAATAAACTAGTAATAAAGCAAAAAACATCCTCTAAATGAATGACTTTTATTAGTCTAGGTTGAATAGTTATAGAGCTAAAGAGTGTTATAGGGGCTAAAGAGTGTAATTTCTGCGTTTAATCCTACTAAATTAGGCGCTTATAATCGCGTTTAAATTCATTAAATTTAAACTCTTTACTAGGCGCTTAATTTGCTATTAAATTTAGTAAGAAATTAGGACTTTTCTATTCTTTAGCGGCTCTAGCAGCAGCTCTTATAGTAACTCTCTTAACAGGTCTTTTAACCCATTCTTCTACATGGATTTAGACTTTATCTTCTGTTATAAAGGTCTTAAGAGCTTTATTTAGTAAAGCTTTAGTTATTATATTTACAAGATTATTATTACTATTAATTTATTATATCTTAGCCACTTCCCTCCTCTTATATAACTATTATAGTGCTATAATATTAATTATAAGCCTTTTCTCTTTTATAGTGCCTAACTTAATAATATACTTATATAATAAAAAAGAGTTAGTATATATTATAATCAGGATATTTAGCTTATTTAATTAATTAGTAATAATCCTTAAAGTTATACTTATTATATAAGCAATATTAACTTCTTAAACCATTTTATATAGCTTTAATGCTAAGGCGCTTCTTATAACTCTTTTAGATTTTATAGAGCTATAGGTTATAATGTTGCCTATGAGCGTGAATTCAGAGGTATTAATATTCTTTTTCTTATTACTAAGAATAATTATATAGCTAAGCTGCAAGCTAAGGTCTTTATTATTAGTAAAGGAGATGTTAATAAAAACATTAAAAAAGGCATTTTCTAGTAAGAGAGGTATATATTAAAGTCCATAGTCTTAATTGTCGATTTACTATTAAAGCCTTTTATTAAGCTTTAAAATATTATTAGATTCTGGTTATTAAACTTAGGCAGTAATAAAAAGATTATAAGATGCTTTAGGTTAATATATAAGAGTAATATATACTCCTCGGGCTTATTATTTAATATATCTTACTTAGTTAGTTAGGTTATTAACTTATAACAGCTTCTTTCTTTATACCTTTTATTATAAAAAGAAGGTATTATTATTAGCTTTGCTTAAAATACAACTATTAAACATTAATAGTATTAAAATTATTAACTTCTCTTTTAGCTTTATAAGAAATTTAGCATTTTTTAATTCAGCCTCTTTGTTACGTGGTGGTATCGTCACGTAGTCGGTTGGAAGCAACCGTAAAGCTGTCATTAACGTTATCATAAAGGGGTTATTAAACGCACCTATATATACTACTATTAAGTTATATAGTTAAGTGTATTCTGTATAAGTTGTTATCCCTTGTCTTACTAGCTGCGTAACGAATCCGTCCTATATAGATAGGGATCCGACATTATGGATTATCCTATAATAAGTGCCCCTCCCTTAAAGATAACTGTCCTAGTTATCCTCTAGATCTATTTAAGCTAGTATTAATATATATAAAGAAAACTTTTATTTATAAAAGAAAGCAATTTAATCTATAAAGTATTCTCCCTATATTAGTCTGTTTACATCTAATCTGCCGGAAATATTACTTAATAGCAGTAACTAATCCAATAATAACTACTTATAAAATTCAAAAATAAATGAACATCTTAGTCTAAGCAAAATAAACCATAATAAAAGGAAATTTAATCTAGGTAGCATAAACCTGTTAACTATAGTTAGATCTGTCCTAGTAATACCTAGATATCTACTTCTTAAAGTCCTTATTTGCATAAGCCTTGTGAATTTATGCCGTAATCTATTAATAGAAATGTAGATTGTAAAACGTCTGTATCTACTTATATTATTATAGCTATAAGTGGCTCGTTAGAGAGTAACTATTATTACTAGCAACCTTTAGTTATATACTTCTAGAAGTCGCTATATTATAAGTAATTCTCTTGTCCGTAGTGTTATAGTTATATTATAATAATACTACTAACTTTAGACTATAGTAATAACTTATATAAGAGAATGGAAACAACTTAGGTTAAATAAAAAATAAAAACGTTATACCTCTAAAGACCTAGTAGACTAATAAAGGGAAAACTATATAAAGGGAAAGAGTAGAGTTATAGGAAAAGAGACTCTCCTCTTAAATATAGGAGAGGTGGCCCATGCCCTTCCTTAAGGTGTGTTAGATATCTTAAGTTATCCTTTGCTTTCGACCTTATATATAAAGGTCCTTTGTGCGTTTAAACTAGGCATATTAAAAGTAATTCCGTAGGGGTTATTAGGGCATTGTTACTTTTAGGCAGAAGACGGCTACTAGCCATGCCATCTCATCCTTACTAGAGGTGAAATTTTCCCATGTCTAAACTATATAGCATAGTAACTATAAGGAAAGTAATAGTTCTCTAAATACAACTTTTTCCATAATTAATCCATTTGCCACAATGCCCTTTGTAATACAGCTAAACCTTTAATCTAAGCTATATGTTTTGTAATTAAACAGTAATCTGCCTAAAGCCACGCGATTTTTAGGGACTGCTTCTAACGTTAGACAGCATGATATATTAGCTAAAAGTTTTAGTCCTTATACTACTATATAAGGGTCTTTTATTCATTTAATATCTTAGCTAATTTCGTATTCTTAGTTATGGATTCCGTTATTGTTTTCTGCCTTTTTGTAGTGCTGCTAATATTATGCCTATTTTTAGAAGGCGTCTTTTGCTTTGCCTTTTTTAGTAATAACTTAGACAAGCTTATGTTTAATATAGTTGCCTTTATTACTCCTATAGCTAACCTTATTTTTTTACTAATTAGTAAATTTAGTTTAACCAGGCTGGTTAGCTTCTTGCTTATTACAGGCAAGGTTATCTTTCTAGCCGCGGATTCTAGTAGAGGTATACAAGGAGTAGGCCTAATAGTCTTAATATTCCTGGCCTTATTCTCTAGTGCTACTACTTTAGCTAAGGTCCTTATAATATACTTGTTAATAATCTTAAGACTAGCTTTTACTATGCTAAATAACTCCTTATAGGCCTTAATATTCCCTTTAAGCATGTTAGTTCTATCTTTAAGTTTACTAAATTATATGTTAGTAGCTTAGTCTACTAGCCTTAACTTTATCTCTTTTAAAATAGTCTTTCCAGCTGCTGCTTTACTTATTAGCCTATATTATTTAGCTAAACCTTAGATTAAATTCCTCTGGTCTGCTAGTTCCTTCCTTAGTGCATTAGTATCCTGTTAAGTAGTTACAGTTCTATGCTCTTTACTAGCATTAATAATTACCTATTAAAACCTATGCTTAAGAGATTAACTTATCTTATAATAGTAAGTGCCCTAGCTATAAAGCCATTAATACCTCCTAACTTATTACAGTATCTAGCCATAAGTACTTCCTCTTTTAATAGCAATCCTAGTTACTACTCTCTAGATCTAGCTTAGTTATCTGTTTATTTGCTATTAAGGAATTATACTACTACCTGCTTAATGCAGAGTTTAACATTCTGGATAACTAGGGTATTAGCTAGGCATTTAGTTTTCTTCTGTCTGTTGTTATTAGCTGCTAGAATTAATTCCTTAATAAGGAAAATCTATCATACTACTTTAATCTATAGTGTATATATAGGGTCTATCTTTATAATAAAGAATCCGTTTCTGTTAATTTATACCCCCTAGGCTATAAAATCTTTAAAGCAGGTATAAATAGCATCTATTATGCTCTATATACCATCTCCGGCCTAATATTACTATATTTTAAAAGGCTCTAGTCCTGCGCCACCTCCTATAAATAACTCTGTCTCTTAATGCTAATAGTATTTATTTATATAACTAAAACAGTAAATTAGCTTACTAAAGTCTAGTTCCTTTAGTCTATTCTATATTTTTTATATAATTATAAGAGGATCTTAACTTAAACTACTAGCAGGGATCCCTTTAGTTATAAGGGCATTAGTAATTATCTTACCCTTTTTTATATTCTAAAGGCGCTTTACTACTACCTAGCCTCTAAGGCTAAGCATTTCTCTAGATATATTAACATTAAAAACGTTATTCTTATAGTCTATATTTGCTTTAAAGTCCTTATCCTTATCCTTAGCTATGGTCTCTATATAGCATTAATAAGGCATTATTAGGTTAGTATATGCCTTTTCCCTTTGCTTATCTTCTTACTAAGCCTTAGCTATTTAGTTATAAAGGGCGGAAACAGCGTCCCTAGCTACTCTTGCCTAGTTCCCTCTAGGAGACAGCTTTACTAACTTAGTTATTATTCTTTGCTTTTCTCTATAAAATAGTCAAAACTTAACTAAAACATTGGGATTAAAATCCTCTATATAGAACTTATTCTTTATATTTCTTATAATATATGTTAAAATTATCTAAGAGAGAGTAATAAAAGTTAAAAAATAAAATAAAATAAAAGAAAGACTTAAAGTACATAATAATTAAAAGTAAAAATAGAAGGTCAAAAAATAAAGAAAAACAGGGAATTCTAGCGTATTAGAAAGTGCAGATAAGGGGTTAAGTAAAAAGTAAAGTAAAATTATAAGTAGTATTATAGGAAAATAGGGTTATGTGTTTCCACTTATAGTGATTACATAGGGTCCTACAGGATGTTAGATCCTGCTAACCTTAAGGCATTATTAGCACTCCTGCCTTATAAGCCCCTTCTTCCTATACTCCTTATTTTAGTTAATTAGATACTCCTTTAAATATTTATTTATTAACTCTAATGTATTTACCTTTATTTTACTTTTATTAATTTACTAGTTATCTTTAGTAGTATATCCTTTTTATCTTATAAGGTAAGCTACCTTAGGGCTTCATCCCTTAGTATAGTAGATTTTTACCTTATATAAGATAATCTGCTTAATTTTCTAGTAATTAGCTTTATTACTCCCTTTTAGATTAATTAGTAAAGGGGGTGTTTCCTCCCTGCTAAAGGGATCTCCGCCTTAGTATGGTTTCTATATATATATGATTAATACTACTAAATACACCCTTAAGTTTAATAAAAATTTAAGTTAGTATAATAAAGGGTTTACCTTTTTAAGAACATTATATAGTCCTGCTCTCTATAGTAACTATTTCTTTTTTAGCTTTCCTAGAAGCTGGTATCCTTTATATAGTTATAAGTACACTATATCTTTAATGTTAATATCTACTAGGTTATATTAGGAGTTATATCTAATTTTAAATAGGGCAGTAGTAGTAGTTATTATAAGTTAAGCCTCTTTCTAATAAAGCTTGCAAAGTGCCTCTAAGTCCTCTTCCTCTAGCTATATATTAAAAATTACTTACTCTAGAAAAAGGTTAATAAGGTCTAGCGGTTTAAGCCTATATAACAACTTATTAAGCAACTAGTTAATAGCTATAGCTACTGTATTATTAAGATAGTGCTGTAATACTAGAAGGATTAATACCCATGGTACCATTAGATTTGTTATAATATAATAGCGAATAGCTATAATTACTATCTAATTCTTCTATTTAGCTGCTCTATTTGTCTACAGGTGGTAGGCAGTTGATATTAGGAATTTGACTCCTAGCTTAGTAAATATAGCCTACTAAACCTCAGAAATGAATTTAAGGTCCCTGTTACTAACTATTTACTATAGTAGTTCTTAGTCTGTAATATATAAAGCTTAAAGAAGCAGTTCTACCTATATGGATGCTAAATACATTGTGTTCCTAGAGATTAAGAGGGTTCTCTTGCTAAATAAACAGTTTACTAGGCAAAGGGAATTATACTTTAAGTATCCTTCTATAGCCTATATAGTATTTACTAAGTCCACCTCTGGCATATTAGTAACAAAGTCCAGAGAAATTGTGTAAAAAGGCATTAGTTTTAACTATAAAGGTCTTATTTCTTTAGTTGCTCTATCCCTTAAGACAGAGTTCTCCCGACAAGTTATACAATATACTGTATACTCCCGGATTTGCTTAGATATTTTTAGAAAACAAATGCTACATAGACCTTTTATTATTCTGCTAATTCTAAAGTGGTAATAATTATTATATGCGGTTCTTAGTATGGTTTTAATATAGCTGCTTAGAATATATAGTTATCTAAGCCCTTCTTTATTTTTATAATAAAGTAGGCCCTTATCTATAAGGTCCTAGCTATAGAGTAGAATTTGCAGTTAGTTCCGTCCTTGCTTTAGCTGCTTTTACTAGAAATCCTTAATACTCTTAATTATCTAATAATATCATAGGTTAAATTTATACCCTGCTAATATATCCTTCTTTAATAAGTCATCCATCACGGCTACTACCTAATAATTCTAACAGAAGTATATATAGGCGTCTAATTTATTATATATGCTGTGGTTTGCTGCCTCTTAGTAGCTAATATCCACTAAAAGTCGTGATAAGGCATTAGGTATAATGTTAAGGATTCCTAGCATATAGGTTACTTATAATTCAAACTATAATAAATAATTTGCCACCTTGGCTAATTTCAGGTTGGCCTTATTAAGGTCTATTATAGCTAAAGAGGTATATTTAATAATACCTTTAGCAGGTATATGGTCAGTTAGGATGTTAACCAAATAATAGTTAGATTAAGCTATTTTTCACAGTTTCTGCATTACCTAAGCAATTATAGCTACCTTTGCCTTAGTTAATCCATACTACTTCTTAGCTATAGATATTAAATAAGAGAGGAAAAGGATTAAGTAAAGTTTTACAGCTATAATATCCTTACTAAGTATGCTTTTTCTATCCTACTCCTTATATAATTAGAAAGCATACAGACTAAAACCTTCCTTATAAGTATTAATCTTAAAGAATAACAGTTGTTTTAAATTATAGTGCTATAGCAGTATTTTCTTATAAAGCATGGTCTTTAGTGCTTTAAAGGCTGCTTTCTTATCTTTTATAAGAACAAAGGATTTTTCTTATACCTTTCTCTTATATACCTGCTTTAAGACTCCTACTAGTAACTTATTATATTTATAAAGTTTACACATAAGTGCTGTCTTTTAAGTCTATAGTGGTTAGATCTGCAAGTTAAACCAAGGGATTCCTGCTCTTAGGAATCCTGCTATACTAATAAAGGTTTCTAAGGTTAACAGGTTATAAGGAATTTCTATTTACTAAAACGACTTAATCCTATTGTTTGTGTTAATAATTCTATTAGTATTAACTATAAAGCTGAGAAGTTAGATTAAGTGATATCTAATAAAAGACTTAGTTACTGTAATATGTACCTTATTTTCCTCTAGGACTTTTAAGACTATCTTAAGGTGTTTAAGATAATCCTTAAGGGTGTTAGAAAAGACAATAATATTGTTAATATAAACACAAATAAAACTTTAGTATAGTTAGAAAATGCAATCTATAAATTGTTATGCAAAAGCCGGCGAGTTCTTATACCCTATTAACGCAATTTATAACGCTTCTAGCCCTCTTTCGAAGATTACTACTATGTAATTCTAGTGTTCCTCTTGTACTAGAAGCTAGTGGAAAAAGCCTATTGCATTAAAAATCGATTTCTACTCTTTACTACGGGTATTTTATATAATGTTGCCTTAGTCTGGGAACGGATATACATTTAGTATAGTGATATTATTAAGAGGTCTGGTATCTATAATAACTTAACCTTTCTTAGTCTTTTCTATATCTCTCTAAATAATAAAACCAGGGCAGGCCATAGGTACTAGCTTTATTAACTAAAACATCCTGCCTGCTAGGTATATGGCATTATAAACCTTAGCAAATTTCTCCTAGTCTCTGTGCTTAAGAGAGTACTTTCTTACTAGCTTAACCTAGTTCTGCTAGCTATTAATAAAGTTAACTCTTATCTTATCTTCTTCTAGCATTAGTACTATTCCTTTATTACAGTAAATGTCGTACTTATTAGTTAGATCCTATAACTTGATAGCTGCTTCTGGATTAATGTTAGTAATTTACACTTTAAACTTATTTTTAATAAAAGGTATATCCTCTAGGTAAGATACTCTATATAATAAAATACCTCTGTTAATAACTTTAGGATCTAGGTTATTATTAAATTCTTCTAGACTCTTTTCTGTCTTTTCTATCTTAATGTCTTTGCTAAAAAATACTATATACTAGTGAACGTCTAGAATAGCAAAGTTTAAATTAAGGCTTATAGCTGCCTTAAGTCGACCTACTTTGCTGTTTTGTTTAATCTATATAGCCCTATTAGAGTTATTTACTACTAGCATTCTTTTCTTATTTCCCTGGTTAAGAATATTATTTAGGAAGACAGAATTAAAAGATATAATATAGTAAACACTAGTCTTTTCTCTACTAAGAAGATCCTTTTAAGTTACTAGTACCTAACACGTTAAATTTAGTGAAATCACAACATTATATACTATTATTACCCATTAAGCTGGCATATAGCAAGCGTTTTAAAACATCCGTCCTGGTACCATTATATTATACACTAACCTAAAAACCAACCTTAGATTAACAAAATTAATTTTTACTCTAAAGCTATAGAGGAAACTTATGCTAATTAATAATTTTAGTCCTAAATTTAGCATAACATCTGTAGTTACTATAAAGTAACCTTAGATGTTTTTTCCTCTTATAATTCCTAGAACATAAAAGTTAAAAGTGGCCCTTTCCGTAATAATAAAGGCTAAAGCTACTCCTATTACCGGTTTTAGGTCTTACTTTTCCCACTTTATATTTATCTTATGTTACTAAAGCTACTGTTTGTTAGCTAAAATTGACGATGTTCTAGTGTCTACACAGATTATATAGTCAGGTCCCTTATTATGGAATTAAATCGGCATTTTAAGGAAGGTATTCATCTGCTTCCTTCCCTTAATATTAATCTCCTATAGTCTAAATACTGCCTTAATTACCTGGTCTTCTTATAAACCTCCTATTAAAATTAGCTTATTTAAACTCTAAGTTATAATGTCTTATATAACGTTAACTCTAGTTATAAAAGCTTTAATAATTTCCTTTTCTTCCTTAGGCTCTTCCTGCCTTCTTTTATTAGGAGCCTTTATTTTACTAGTCTTTACAGTTAAAAAGGTAGGATTCTCCTAGTCTGAGTCTCCCTCCTCTGCTATATAAAAAGCACTAATAAAATTAGATTTAACCTCCCCTTTATTAAAGTTATAGTTAAATATTAAGTATGCTTTACTACCTTCTATAGCAAAGTATATATTTATAAAGTTAGACTTATTATATTTATTATCCTTTAATAAACCTCCTTTTCTAGCTAAATAGTATTTAAAGTCTACTAAATACTGCTCTTACTCTTTAGTATTAGGATTATTATTTAAAACTATAACTTTATAGGGTTTCTGGTTTAGACGCTCCTATTGCCTAAATTATCTTAAGTAGAATTAATCCTCTTAATAAGGGTTCTATTGCTCTTTAGATTAATTCCCTTCCTAATTTTCTTCTTTTAAGGATCTTTCTTTTCCTTTATTATCTCCTTAAGATTAGTTTTCTTAGCTATAGGCCCTGCCTTTCTTAGTTTAAGGATCTGCTTTTTTCTTTATAGGGTCCTTTTTTTTAACTTCTAGTTAGCATAGTCTGTTATTATTATACTACTAGGACCTTTAAGGTTAATTCTAGTCTTATTATAGTTTATTCTAATAAACCCATTCCTAGTATAAAACTAGTAGCCTTCTTTATTCTCCTTAGTTATAATCCCTTAAGCTGCTTAATTTCTCTTTAACACATATATAGTAGGAATATTATTATTAAAAGTTAACTTATTAGAAACAGTCTTCTTTCCTCTGGTCATAGTCCTTATAATAGTAATTCTAGTAGGCCTTTACTCTTTTACCCTTAGATTTATTTAAGTCTAAGGATTTATTATTATAAAGGTAGGCTTTTACTATTTCTTTAGTCTTTTCCTAGTAATAGGACTTCTATTGCTTCTTAATTTCTTAACATAAATTGCAGCGTTTTCTGTCTATTATATTAAGGTATTTGTTATGCTTTATGCCCTTAGTTAGATTTAGGTATAGCTTCTTTAGCTTAGGACATAATTTTATCCTAAAGCGTACTAAAAGCTATAAATCTATTATCTCTCTATTTACTTTAGTATACTAAAAGATTTAAGCTATAAAGTTCTAAATAAAGATACTATTTATAATATCTTCTTAAATATACTTAGCCTACTTAAGCTTTATTACTATATCTTCTGTCCTTACATAGAATTCTTCTTATACTGCTTTAATAATACTATTAATGCTAGTGAAAATCCGTTTCTTTTTAGATTTATTTAGGTATTATTAGTACTAAGTTATTACTTCTCTACAGAATAGTTACTAAATATTATAAAGTAACACCTCTTTTTAGTTTAGTAGTGCTCTAGATAAGTGCTCTTTTACTACCTAAATTTAAAGCTTAGGGTCTAAAAAAACAGCAGTTTTTCCTTTATATAAGATGAATTTATTACCTATGTCCACTATATCTGGTTTTAGGTCTAAAAGTCTAATGTCCTAGATCTTTTAAGTTAAACTTACTAACCCTTTTTCTTTAAAAGCCCTTTTAGGCTTAAAATCCCATCCTAAATCATGTTCTAGTTAGAAGGTATCCTGTTCCTAGTATCCTGGTATTTAGCTTAGCTAGTTATTATAAGACTCTTTAGTATAGTAGTAACTATCTTTATAACTACCCGCTTTATTACTATAACCATCTGCTTTATAGCTATATCTACTTCCTTATTATAGGAAAGTTAAAGGTGGATTTATATGTTATTTTATATTACTATTTTTAAAAGGTCCTTTCATATACCTATTACCTTATTATGTAGGTAGATATAGTAGTGTTTAGGAGTATTAGTATTATTAAGCGCTAGTATAGTATATCTCTTTCTGTTTATAACCTTTATACTCCTTAAAGTCTTATCTTTACTACTAGTATTTTGTTATTAGTAGGGTATAATTTTACACGTCCCTTAACGGAAAACCTTGTTAAAGTGCTAATATTATTTCTTAAGGATTTAGAGAAGTGCCTTCTTATCTAATGTTTAGTAGACTAAAGGTTTGTGCGTCCCTAGGGGGAAAACCTTATTAGGGTGCTAACGTTATTACCTAAGGATTTAATAAAGTGCCTTCTAGTCTAGTAGTTAGTTTATACTATAGAAATCCTGCTTATTATAAAGACTTATATTTTTTTACTAGAGGAAACCATTAAGCTTAGTTTAAAACTGTATAAGGTAGGTTAAAAGAGGTCCTAGTATTATTATAATAACTTATATATCTAAACTCCTATTATAATTTAAGTAAATCCTAATTATATAGTAAGAGGTCTATTACTTCTAGTTAGTAAGATTTACTAGTACTAGTGTAACCTTATATAAACCCTATTGCTTTTCTTAAGTTACTTATCTTAATTAGGTAATCTTAAAACCTTATTAGCTTAGGTATTATAACTATTATTTTACCCCTTTACTAACTAGAATTCTAACTAATTTGCTCTAGTAGGGTAGGTCCGGTCTGTTAAGGGTTTAGTTACTAAGTTATGTTAGCTTCTGTTATTATTAGTTTAAACGGTTCCTGTGTAATTAGCACTATATTTAACTATTAGTCCTAGTAACCTGCTTATATCCGGTCTATAAAGGCTATTATAATTTGGTTTAATTCCCTTATTTATAAAGTAAGGCTAACTAGAGTGTTTAAGATGTTATCTTAGGTTTCTATTATCTATTATTAGAAGTCGGTTTCTATAGGGTAAGTAAGGTTCTCTTTAATTTATATCTATAACTTCTGCATTTCCCTTATTACTTTACACACTTTCTCTTATATTTTAGCTGCTCTCTTAATGCTTTATAGGATTTTATAAGCTAAGGTGTTACTAATAGTATTCTTAGTTTTAGGTTTTGGCTTATACCCTGCTATAATATTAAACAGTTCCTTAGTATCCATTAAATCCTAGTATACTTGTCTCCTCTTACTAGTTTTAGGGGGTTATGGGTTCCTAGGAGATTATAACTTTCTAGCTAACCGCTCTTTCTTTCTTTTAGGTATAACAGGATTCTCTGTTATTAGCGGACCTTTTACCCCTTATATAGTCTCATTTATTGTCTTATCTGGGTTAGTTAAATCTTTAGGTATTATAAACCCTCTTATATATATTAATATAATAAGGTTCTTTATTTCTCTATAATCTTTATTATTCTAAAAGTTTATATAGGTAAAAGACTTATAGTAAACTAACTTATTACTTCCTGTGGATTTTTTGCTAAATACTAAATTCTGCTTTAGTAGTAATATAAGTTATATAATAATAGCTAGTTGTTTCTATTATCTCCTGCTAGATAAAGCTGTTTCTTATGTCTTATTACCTCCTAAGGTCTCCTTAGGGTTATTATCTAGATTAGGACTAGAAACCATAGTTAGAATAATATCCCTAATACTTAATAGTTTTATAAGTTAAAAAGCCTTTAGTTCTTTAACGGGTGCAATAATAAGCAAGGCTTCTAGCTCTTTAAGAGGTATTATAGCTATTAAAGTCTCTAGTTTTAAGAGAGGTATAGTCCTAGGTAAGGTAGTTTTAATCCTTAATAATGTTACCTTAGGTTTAATTACTAATAGTTTAAGAAGCCCTTTCTTCTTAGCCTTTTTTAGTGTTTTTTATGCTAGAATTAGTTCTTCCCTAAAGTATAAGTAATATATAGAAACTAGGTTAACTAGTTATAGTAGTTTTGCAGTTTAGTAAAGCTTTCCTTCCTAGAATTTATAACTTCCTAGGCAGGAAAGGTCCTTAACCTTATTATTAGTAGTTACTGGTCTTTCTTTAGGACTAAGAGGGTTAGGATTTTACTTAAGGTATTTATAAAGCTTATAAACACAGTAAAGCTCTCCCTTAGTAATAGTTATAATACGTAATTAGTAGTTATTTAATTCCTAGCACTAACTTATGAATTTAGATATAAGTTCTGTTAAATCCTTCTTACCTCTTAGCTTATAGCCTTACTATAGGTAGCAAATCTAATGTTTTAGCACACTACCTTGCTTATTAATAATAGCAACCCTAACTCTTTAGCTATTATAGCCTTGCTAGTTAGGACCTAGTAATCTAGTAATTTAACTTAATATATCTTACTAACTAAAAGTAGCAAGTTCTTAATTTTTAGTTAAAACCTTATATAAAGGATATAAGCAATTGCTGCTAGTTATTACATAGTGGTATTATCATGTAGTTAGTTAGAAGCAACCATAAAGCTATTATTAACGTTATTATAAAGGGGTTATTAAACGCACCTATATATACTACTATTAAGTCATATAGTTAAGTGCATTCTGTATAAGTTGTTATCCCTTATCTTACTAGCTGCATAACGAATCCGTCCTATATAGGTAGGGATCTGACATTGCGGATTATCCTGTAACACTCTTTATAATTAAAGAATTTAGCATTACTAAGTCCTAAGGTATTATTGGTCTGCATTCTAATAATTTTAAAATATAAGCTTTCCTTTAAAAAATAAGGAGATATAGGTCGTAGGTAAAGGTAATTATCTAAAGCTTTTAATAATAATAATTAAAGTATGTTAACTACTAATATATTCTAGCCTTTGCTATTTTATATAGTAGCTTAATTATAACTATAATAACGTTTAGCAGGTAAAGATATGTAACTTACACGGGAAGCTTTAGAAGAATTATATGATTTAGCTTTGTTTATAATTATATATATGCCTGGGTAATATCTTTAAGCTAAACTATAATGCCTTCCTTTTTTAATAAAAGAGTAAGAGTAATAATAAGCCTTTAACCAGCTCTTTAAATCATTAGGGACTAAGTAAGAATAACTTCTTTTCCTTAGTTATTATAGCCTTAAATAATATATTATGATTTTTTATATAGAGAGTTAGTTACCTTACCTTTAATTTCTCTTACTATTTATAAGCTAAAGAGTCTTTTGCCTCTATGCCTTTATAGGTTAAATTTTATAAATTTAAACATGTTTCTAGCTAGTAAAGCATTAATTTCTGCTTTATTAGAAAGTTTAAAAGGTTCTCCAGATATAGTAATCTTTCCTTATATATAAAGGTTACATATAAGTTAAAAATCAGCCTTTTCTTTCTTAGTAAGAAAAGCCTCTGCTTAAGGGTGTTTTTATGGTCTTCTATGTTTTCTTTATAATAGAGTTATTAGGTTATTAGGGGGGTTATTATAGTTTTTATTAAGTTTAGCGTCTTCTTGCCCTTAGTTATTTAGGCTATAGCCTTATATTTCTTAGGAAATTAAGGGTTTATTATCTTAAACCAGGTCTTCCTTATAAGAAGATTTTACCTTTAATAAGGTTATATATAGTTTAATAACTATAAACTAAAATTTTATAAGGCTATAAGGCATCTTAATAATATAAGTCTTTTCTTTTATTAAGAGAAGCTTATAAGGGCTAGTTTATCTGTCTTTTTTATAATAAACTTATATATTAAAATTTAAGGGGAGATTGTATATAGGCAGGGTTATTAGGCTATTATAGGTGTTAAGAGCATTATAGACTTAGCGTCTTATAAGACTATATCTTGCTTTATTTATTGTTTTTTAAAGTATTTTAGCTTTTTAAGTAATAGTAAAACTTAGAGGGGAATTATTTATTAGTTTTAAATAGGTTCTAAAGACTAAAAAGGTAGGAATAAGGCTATTTAGACTAGCAGAGTTGTTAACTACTTTAATAGCTATTTAAAGTATCTGCTCTTTTAGGAAAAAACTGTTAGCTTTAGTCTTAATAATATTATATACTCTGTAAAGAGGGGTATAATATTGCTTAAGTTTTCTAATACTATTATAAGCCTTAATAGGGACATTATTAATATTAATTAATAATAATTAAGCTAAATGCCTAAATTTACTAGAAGTAAAATTCCTTCTAGCATTATAGACTATCTAGTCTAGGGGTTTAAGATATATATTAATTTAGTACTCTTTAAGGGCATTTTAGATATCTTAAGCTTTTTATTATTAGGGTTTAAGAAAGCAGGCAGCTTAAAATAATATTACTAAATTTATAACATGTAGGATCGGCTTCTTATTAATTTACATAATATTAATAAGGACCTTATAGTTAAATTTAGGATTGTTTTTAAGAGTAAACTTAAACCTACTTAAAGCTTTTATATTTATCTAGCATTAATGGTAAGCATATGTAATTTTCCTTATTTTAGCCTTATTAAATTCTTTCCTAGCCCTAGTAAGAAGGTTATTTAATTAGTTAATTAATAGATAACTAAATTAATAATAAAGTTAATAGATTTTGGTTTTAGAAAGCATAAAGATAACAGGTTCTTAAGAACTAGCTGTCTACTAAGGATATTCCTATTTCCTAATAATAGGTACCTTTTTATCTTCTTAGATTAGAAGATTTTTAAGATTATTAAGTTTAATACCTATTCTATTTATATTTATAATAAAATATAAAAACAATATAGTACTATTAAGTATATAAAAAGAAATTATACTAAAAATTATTAAAAGCTTTAAAATACTAGTTAAAGTTATATTTCTAGCTCTAAAGGTAATAGTTCTTTAGTTAAAAGAATGCTTAATTATAAGGTTTTTTATAATCTTTATTAAAGTATTAACTTAGCCTTAGCTAGTAATTAAAATTCCTAATACTCTTATATTTAGGAGTATATTATGGAATATATTCGCTATATATCTTATATTTATAAGATATACATATTATTAAGGTTTTTTATTAGTATTATAATTATAAGGTTCCTTAAGGAATAAGGTATGTTTAAAAGTATTATTTTGTAAGAAGTTTATAGTTAATGTTAAAAAGAGCGGGGAATTTAGTGCTTATATAAAGAATACTATAAAGGAGAGAGTATTATAAGCCTCTTTATTATTTATTTTCTCTTTTTTATTAATAGTAAAAAAAGCAGCATTTTAAGCAGCTTTTTTATATTTATTTTTATTGCTATTATTAGTAGTAGTAAGTTAGGCTAATTTGCCCTTATAGGCCTATAGAAATGTATAGTATTAGTGTTTAGAAGGTGGTTTTTAGTGTCTTCTATTATTTTATTACTTTTCTTTTACTTTCTTTTGCTTAAAGGCAAAATAATTAGTTAATTAGTATTCTTTTTTATAGTATATAAAGCATTTCTTTAAGCTTGTTCTAGCTTAAGGTTTTTTATAATATATAGCTTATAAATAGCATTAGTTTATAAACATTACTATTGTTGAAATCGCTCGTCTGGAGGATAGAAGGGATACACGATAGTAACCGGGATTTATAGGTTATATGCATAATACACATGCCCTAATTGGCTGGATTACTATATCATATAACCTAGGGCAGTACTATAGCTATAATACTATACTTCTGTATTGTCCCCCTTTTTTCCCTTTAGATAATAATAACTATATAGATATTAAACCTTTATTACCCCCCCTGCGTTATTACTATAGCATATTATACCCTATAAAACCATTACTAATTAGTGGTTATTATAAATATAAATTAGCTAGAAATTAATAAAAGAGACAAACTTCTAATATAATGCACTTATTTATTTAATTATATAAAATCTGTTATTTATACTACTTAAAAGCAACTTTTTCTATTATTATTAACTTTTACTACTTGTCTATAATTATTAAGAAGTTTCTTTATAGAATTTACCCCTTATTATTAATTTACTACTAGTTTATAATTAAAGTATCTTCTTTACTATTTATTATAGAGAAAATACTAAAAATAGCTTTAACTTTTACTACTAAAGCTAATTAACCTGTTTAAGACTTCCTTCTTATAAAACATTAAAAGTATTCTAAATACTTTATAAAGAAATAAGCTAAAGCTAATAAAGAAATTAACCCTAAAAAAGCTATAACTTCTAAACTTTATAATAAATTTACTTATTATATTAACTAGTATAAATTTAGTAACTAGTAACGTACTAGGTTTTTATTTATATACTAAGAAGACTTTAAAGGATAAACTACTAATATTTTTAAGAAAATTACCCCTAAGGTCTAATAAGTACTTTAAGATATCCTTTAAAATTAAGGGATTAATATATAAGAAGAATTATAAAGACTAGTTAACCAGGTACTTACTAATTTAGTTAGTATAGATAATTCTGTTTTCTTTCTTAATAAAAAGCTCCTGACAGGAAACAATACTATTAATATAATAACGTTAATAATAACCTTACCTTACCCTAACCCTTCTAACCCTTCTAACCCTCCTACTAATGAAATAATAATACCCTCTACCTTAAAATAACAAACTATATTAAAGGAAATTACTAATATAGACTAAAAAGCCTTAAACTTTCTTACTAGAGTTTATAATAAGGAAAATAAGTATTTTAGAATACTTTTTAACTTTATATATTTAAAAGTCCTAATCTTTAAAGATATCTGTATAGTATAAGGAATTTTGCCTAAGTTATACCTGTTTATACTATTAATAATACTTATAGGTAATGCTTATAAGTATTACCTTAAGAAATTCAGCAAAAGACTTATTTTATTTAATATAATAACTAAGTAAATAAAGGAAAACTTTAAGACTAAAGAAAATTAAAAATTCTACTAAATATAATTTTAAAAGATAAAGTTTTATTATGTTATAGCTAAATATCTAATAAAGACTAAACTTAAATATTTAAAATTAATAATTTAATAGCTCTTAGACTTATTTAATAGTCTTTACCACCCCTTTAAGAAAGATATAATCCTTAGGCATTAACTAGAAATATCTATTTAAGATAGCTCTAAATTTAACTAAATAACCTATATTTAAACCAATACCTACAAAGGTATAGTTAGTAATATTTACTACTGCCTTATAATAAAGGATATAATAAAACCTATTTTAAAATTATTTATAAGCTAATGGATTGTAAGAGAAAGTAAGTATTAACCTTAAAATACTACCCTAAGCACTAATATAGTCTTATTTACTAACTAATAATACTTATAAGCTTCCTAACCCTAAAATAAAGCTAGATCTAAGAAATGCTTCATTTATTATAAAGAAGGATGTTAGTTAACTAATTATTCTGTCTCTAAGTAAAAAAAAGCAAAAGAAACTTAGTAGAGTAATTAAAGGTATAAATCTCCCCTTTTTAAATACTAATTTTATATATTCTTATAAGTATTTAAAGGTAAAAATAAAGAGTTATTACCCTTAGATAGTAGTAATAAGAATAAATATAAAAAAGCTGCCTAAAATATAGTATTTATTACCTCTAAAGAAGAAAAAGCATAAAGTAATAGAGAAGTATAAGAAACCTTTATATTTATAAATTTCTTTATATAAGCACTTAATTCCTTTTTCTTTTCTGCCTTAACTGTAAATTTCCTATAAAATAATACCTTTAAACACATATTATTTATTAAAGACCCTTATAACTACAATACTAATAAAACCACATAATAGCAGGTATTTCTTATGGATTTATAATATACTATAGAAACGTTTTATAGTATTTTCCTAGATACTAGAGCAGCCGGAATCTTAACTACTAGCTAAGGTTAAGTTAAAGCCTTAATACGCCTTATAATAGACCTTATAATTAAGCCTTTTTCTAACTAAAGAACTATTAACTTTAGTGCTAGAAGTATAATATTAAATAGCATTTTAAAGCTTCCTATAATCTTTAGTATAATTTCTTTTTATATTCTTAATAGTACTATGCCTTTTTTTATATTTTATTATAAATATAGATAAAATAGGTGTTAAGATTCATAATTCTAAGAACCTTTTCATTTAAGGAGAAAAAAAAGTACCTATTATCTAAAAATAAAGATATCCTTAGTAAATAATTAGTTCTTAAGAACCTGCTATCTTTATATTCTTAAAAGTAGAAATTTACTAACTTTATTATTAATTTAGCTACTCTTTAATTAACTAACTACATAACCTTCTTACTAAAGCTAGTAAAGATTTTAAAATAAAGCTAATATAGGAAAAATCATATATACCTATTACTAATGTTAGATAAATGCTAAGGCTCTTAGTAGATTTAAGTTTACCCTTAAAGATAATCTTAAATTTAACTATAAGGTCCTTATTAATATTATGTAAATTAATAAGAAGCCTGTTCTCTATATTATTAACTTAGTAATCTTATTTTAAGCCGCTTACTTTCTTAGACCTTAATAATAAAAAGCTTAAGATATTTAGAATGCCCTTAAGGAATATTAAATTAATATATATCTTAGACCCCTAGAATAGATAGTTTATAATACTAAAAGAAACTTTACTTTTAGTAAATTTAAGCATTTAGCTTAACTATTATTAATTAATATTAATAAAGTCCCTATTAAAGCATATAATAGCATTGGAAAACTTAAGCAATATTATGCCCCTTTTTAAAAAGCATATAATATTATTAAGACTAAAGCTTATAGTTTTTTCTTAAAAGAATAAATGCTTTAAATAGCTATTAAAGCAGTTAATAACTCTACTAGCCTAAATAGCCTTATTCCTACTCTCTTAGTCTTTAAAACCTATTTAAGAATAATAAATAATTCCCCCCTAAGCTTTATAATTACATAAAGAGCTAAGATACTTTAAAAAGTAATAAATAAAGCAAGATATAGTCTTATAAGGCGCTAAGTTAATAATGCCCTTAATACTTAAAATAGCCTAATAACCCTACTAATATATAACCTTCTCTTAAACTCTAATATATAAGTTTATTATAAGAAAGGTAAATAAACTAGTTTATATAAGCTTTTATTAATAGAAAGAGAGACTTATATTATTAAGATACCTTATAGCCCTATAAAGTTTTAATTTATAGTTATTAAGCTATATATTACTTTACTAGAAATAAAGCCTTTTTATAAGAATAACTAAGCTTAAAATAAGGAAGCTATAGGAATAGCTTTAACTTCCTAAGAAGAGCAAGGCTTAAGCCTAAATAACCTAAACTAAGAAAACGCTAAGATTAATAAAATTGTTTATAAAACCCCCCCTAATAACCTTATGAATCCACTATAAAGAGGCTGTAAAAGACCTTGGAAATACCCTTAACTAAAAGCTTTCCTTATAAAGAAAGAAAGGGCTGATTTTTAACTTATAATTAACCTTTATATATAAGAAAAAATCACTATGCCTAGAGAACTATTTAAGCTCTCTAATAAGGCTAAGATTAACGCTCTGCTAGTAAGAAATATATTTAAATTTGTTTAATTTAACCCTTAAAAGTATAGAAGCAAGAGACTTTTTAGTTTATAAATAGTATATAAGATTAAGGGTAAAGTAATTAATTCCCTATATAAAAAATCATAATATATTATTTAAGGCTATAGTAACTATAGAAAAGAGGTTATTCTTATATAGTCCCTAATAATTTAAAGAGCTAGTTAGAGGCTTATTATTGCTCTTGCTTTATTTTTAAAAAGAAAAGGCATTATGGCTTAGTTAAGGGATATTACTTAAGCATATATATAGTTATAAATAAAGCTTAATTGCATAATCCTTATAAAGCTTCTAGCATAAATTGTATACCTCTACCTATTAGATATTATTATAGTTATAATAAAGCTGCTTTACAGAATTGCAAAAGCAGGCATACATTAGTAGTTAACGTATTTTAATTATTATTATTAAAAGCTTTAGATAATTACTTCTACCTATAACCTATATCTTCTTATTTCTTTAAAAAAAAGCTCTTATTTTAAACTTATTAGAATGCAGACTAATAACATATTAGACCTTAGTAATACTAAATTCTTTAGTTATAAAGAGGTTAAGTTAAAAAATACTGGATTTCTTGTAAAGCCAAAGCAACGCCTAAAGAAATTAATACTATTAATGTTTAATAGTTATTATCGGAATCGCTTGTATGGATAATGGAAGGAATACGCCGCATTAACCAGGAATTATAGGTTATACGCAGAATGCACGCACCCTGATTAGCTGAATTACAGGTTATATAACCTAGGGCTGTAACGTGGCCATAACACCACACCTCTGCATTATAGCCTGCTTCTTCCCCTCTTATATATATAAATGAATTAATTATTAAACCCCTCCCCTTATATTTGTGCTATAGCATACTTATAACCTGAGCGTTACTAATACTAATTAGTGGTTACTAATAACCACAGATTTATTAGGTTATATACAGAAGAGACTTATCTAAATGCTTTTACTTATATAACTACAAGAAATTCCGATATTATACTAACCAAAGGATTATTTCTTTAAATTATTAACTGTTAAATCGTCTATAATTATAAGAAGACTTAATTCTTATAGATCTTCTCCCTTATTATTAACTATTACTTATCTATAATTAAAACCAGATCTTTACTATTATTTACAGAGAACTAACGCTAACTGCTTTAATTAGCACTAAACACAAAGCTTAAAACACTTAAAGCCTAAAATACTAAGATGTTATTAAGTTAAGGAAAGATAGATGATTTTAATAAATAAATCTAAAAGAATATCTATAGAAGAGAACTTCTAAAGAGTACCCTACCCTAAAAGCTTTATAAACACTACTTAATCCTAATATAAAACTAGACTAAGCTAGTTAATAATATTAATATAGAAACAGCTACTAAACAACAAATTAACAACCATATTACCTATACAATCAACTACTATATTTTTAACCAAGGGAAAGGTTGTGATCTTTTTATTAACTTCTAATGAGATTATGAGAATTAGACTAAGAATGCGTTTAATAAAAGCAATACTAACCTTAGGTATACCCTTTGCAATTACCTTAATAATAATAGTATTAAGACAGCCAGAGGATTAAGATCAAATGCCTCTAAAGACCTTGTTAATATCTTAAAACCACAAAACCTAACTAGAATAATTTCTAACAGCGATTAAAAAGCCCTTAATACTCTTAAGAGACTTTGTTATAAGGAAGACCTAGCTTAAGATAATAAAGCTATAGAAATAACCTTAATTTCCTAAGGAGGGCAAGGCCACAGCCCTCTTAATACCCTTAAAAGACTTTATCATAAGGAAGACCTAGCTTAAGATAATAAAGCTACAGAAATATCCTTAACTTCCTAAGAAGGGCAAGGCCATAGCCTAAATAACCAAGAGCAAGAAAATGTTAAGATTAGCAAAATTATTTATAAGACTTCTCCTAAACTTTATTATAAAATGCAAGGCCATGGCCTAAACAGCTAAGGGCAAGAAGATACTAAACTTAATAAAATTCATAAGAATCCCCTGGCTTAAGACGAAAATCATAAGAATTCCCCTAACCTTATAACTCTAACTAACAAAGTAATAACCCTATTATAAAGAGAACGTGAAAGACCCCAGAAACACCCTTAGGCAGAGGCTTTTCTTACTAAAAATCAAAAGGCCGACTTTTAGCTTGTGGTTAACCTTTACATAAAAGACCTATTACAAGAGTTACTACAAGAGCCGCCGCTAAAGCCACTAAAGGACTTTTAGCTTACGGTTAACCTTTATGCAAAAGACCTGTTGCAAGGGTTGCTACAAGAGCCGCCGCCAGAGCCGCCGAAGAATAGAAAAGTCCTAATTCCCTACTAAATTTAATAATAAATTAAGCGCCCGATAAAGAGTTTAAATTCAATAAATTTAAACGCGATTATAAGTGCCTAATTTGGTAGGATTAAACGCAGGAATTACACCCTTTGGCCCCCCCCCCCTACAACACTCTTTGCCCCCATAACCATTCGGCCTGGACCAACAAAAGTTATTCATTTAAAGGATGTTTTTCGCTTTACTACTTGTTTGTTAATATCTAATTATTTAGGGCGTTTTATGTATTTTTTAGAGCAATTCCTCTTCTTTTTTAATAAAGAGAGAATTTATAAGTATTAGAATTGCTTATATGGATAATAGAAGGAATACGCCGTATTAACCAGGAATTATAGGTCATATGCAAAATGCACGCACCCTAATTAGCTAGATCACAGGTTATGTAACCTAGGGCTATAACGTAGCCATAACACTACACCTCTGTATTATAGCCTGCTTCTTTCCCTCTTATATACATAAATGAATTAATTATTAAACCCCCCCCCTTACATTTGTGCTGCAGCATACTTGTAACCTGAGCGTTACTAACAGTTATATTTTAAGTAAAGCTAATAATAACACCTTCTTCCTATAATAAAAAGTATAAGGAAAAAAGCTATTAAAAGTTAACTAAAATAATTAAGCTTAATATATTAAGTAAAGAGCTTAAGGTATATATATTGCTCTTATCTACTAACCTAAAGCCTCTTATAATCTTTCTATTACTGCCTAAAGTTAATAACCAGAACCTAACAATATAATAAAGCTTAATAAGAGACTTAGATAGTAAATTAATAATCAGAGCTATAGACTTTACTATATACCTTTTTTACTAAAAAATGCCTCTCTTTATGTTTTTATTAATAGCTTCTTTATAAATAATAAAGACCTTAGCTTATAGCTTAACTATATAATTATTCTTAGCAATAAGGAAAAGAACATTAATGCCTTTAAATTCACACTTATAGGCAATATTATAACCTATAGCTCTATAAAATCTAAAAGAGTTACAAAAAGCACCTTAGTATTAAAGCTATATAAAATAGTCTAAGGAGTTAATATTGCTTATATAATAAGTATAACTTTAAGCATTATTACTAATTAATTAAACAAGCTAAATATCCTAATTATAATATATACTAACTTTTTCTTATTATATAAGTATATTATTAAATTAGTCACTATAAAGGAAAAAAGGCTTATAATTAATATTATAGCGCTATAATAGTTATATAAGCAAAGGGAAATTACAGAAATCTAATAAATAAATAGCTATAATAACCTTACTAATATAATAATAAAAGCCTCCCTAAATAGAAGTCTTAAGACCTTTATAACTAAGAATAAGGCTTAAATCTAAGTAGAAGATTAGGTAAAGAGACTGGTATTAAGCATTAAAGCTAAAGCTACTTAGGAGGAATTAAGCGTGTAATAAAGAGTTTAAATTTAATAAATTTAAACGCAATTAATTTAAGGGGCTTTAAAGATGCTCTAGACTAAGAAAAGTTATTTATTTAGGTAATATTTCTTATGTATTATAACGTTATTGATTTTTGCTTATTTGTTGATTTTTACGGATTTTTTACGTGTTTTAAAGCAATTTCTCTTTTTTAATAAAGAGAGAGTTTACAAGTATTAGAATTACTTATCTAGAAAATAAAAGAAATATATAATAGTAACCGGGATTTATAGGTTATATACAAAATATATGTGCCCTAATTAGCTGGATTACTATATTATATAACCTAGGGCAGTACTATAGCCATAATACTATACTTCTGTATTATTCCCCTCTTTTCCCTTTAAATAATAATAACTATATAGGAATCAGACCTTTATTACCCCCCCCGCGTTATTGCTGCAGCATATCGTACCCTGTGAAACCATTAACTATATTAGTGTTTTAGTTTATAAACTAGGTAATAAGGGTATTTAAATTATTATTAGTAGTTATTAGTAACTAACTTATAAAGGTTAGTAGTATGTCTATTACTAAAAGGTAATTTTAAAGATTACTAATAAATCCTTTAAAGGTTAGCATATTTCTGAATTTTATATTATAAAAATTATTATTGTTTTCTATTGCTTGATATATTTAATAAAGAAGGATTGTATCTTATTTAAGAGGGTTATAAAGGCTATTAAATATCTTTATAAGTTAATTAAGAAGAATTTCCAAGCATTTTAACTTATTCTTTATTAGGTGTTTTATAATAATATAGTAAAGGTATAAATTAGTAAATTATATTTTATAAAAGCTTTTATTTTTAGGTGTTTTAAAGTCATTCCTAATGTTTTCAGTTATCTCCTTAAATAGGATTATCTTTACTCTAAAGTATTTAAGGAAGTATATATAAGCTTTACCTTAAAGTATAATAGGGAAAGCTTTTAAGTAAAATAAGAGAGAAACTATTATTTAAGAATATTTCTCTTTAAAATATAGTAACTTTTTATTAATAAAGTTATATACTTCTCTAAAATATTATTCTTTTTTTTAATAAAGTCTCTTAAGAGTATTAAGGTCTTTTTAATTACTATTAGAAATTATTTTAGTTAGGTTTTATAGTTCTAGTTAAGGGTTTTTAATTAAATAAAAATCTTTATTATTATTAGAATCCTTATTATTAGAAAGTTTAAGTTATTAAGTCTCTTTCTCTTTCTTAGTTACTTTTTTTAGTAAAGGTTTATAATTTATGTTAGGGTTAATATTTAAGATATTAACAAGATTTTTAGAGATATTTAATCTTAATTCTCTAGCTGTTTTAACGCTATTATTATTAAGGTAGTTATATAGGGTATACTTAAGGTTAGTATTGCTTTTATTAAAAGCATCCTTAGTTTAATTTTTATAGTTTCTTTAGAAGTTAATAAGAAGATTATACCCTTTTTCTTAATTAAGAATATAATAGTTAATTATATAGGTAATACGGTTGTTGATTTATTATTTAGTAGCTGTATTAATATTAATATTCTTAACTAACTTAGTCTAATTTTAAAATAGAATTAGGCAGTGTTTATAAAGCTTTTAAGGAAGGGTACTCTTTAGAAGTTCTCTTTTATCAACATCCTTTTAGAGCTATTTATTAAAATTATCTATTTTTCCTTAGCTTAAAGATATTTTAGTGTTTTAGGTTAGGCTTTATGTTTAATACTAATTAAAGCAGTTAGCATTTGTTAATTCTCTGTAAATAACAGTAAAGATCTGGTTTTAATTATAAACAAGTAGTAAAAGTCAATAATAAGTAAGAAGATCCATAAGAGTTAAGTCTTTTTATTATTATAAATAAGTAGTAAAAGTCGACGATTAAAGAAATAATCCTTTAGTTAGTATAACGTTAGAATTCCTTATAATTACATAAGTAAAAGCATTTAGACAAGTCTCTTTTAGGTATAACCTAGCAAATCTATAGTTATTAGTAACTACTAATTAGTATTAGTAACTCTTAGGTTATAAGTATGCTATAGTATAAATATAAAGGGGGGGGTAAAGTTTAATAATTAATTTATATATATTCTAAGAGAAAGAAGCAAGCTATAATATAAAGGCATAGTATTATAGCCATGGTATAGCCCTAGGTTATATAACCTGTAATCTAGCTAATTAGGGTATGTGCATTTTATATATAACCCATAATTCCTGGTTAATGCGGCGTATCCCTTCCATCCTCCATACGAGTGATTCTAACACTAATGTTTTAAGTTATTTCCTTAAATAAAATTATCTTTGCCCTAAGGTATTTAAGGAAGTAGGTATAGGCTTTACCTTCAAGTATAATAGGGAAAGCTTTTAGGTAAAGTAAGGGGAAAACTCCTGCTTATGAACATTTCTTTTTAAAATATAGTAATGTCTTGTTAATAAAGTTATATACTTCTCTAGAATATTACTCTTTTTTTTAATAAAGTCTCTTAAAAGTATTAAGGGCTTTTTAATTACTTTTAAAAATAATTCCTATTAGGTTTTAT
Organism: Aciculosporium take MAFF-241224; assembly: GCA_000222935.2. NCBI lineage: Eukaryota > Fungi > Ascomycota > Sordariomycetes > Hypocreales > Clavicipitaceae > Aciculosporium > Aciculosporium take. Next base: position 41,091 of record AFQZ01000056.1, read on the forward strand.
AGTTTTAGTTAAGGGTCTTTAGTTAAATAAAAATCTTTATTATTATTAGAATCCTTATTATTAGAAAGTTCTAGTTATTAAGTCTTTTTTTCTTTTTTAAATAATTTCTCTAATAAAGGTTTATAATCTGTTTAAGGGTTAATATTTAAGATATTAACGAGATCTTTAAAGATATTTAATCTTAATCCTTTAGCTATTTTAATACTATTATTATTAAGGTAATTATAAAGGGTATACTTAAGGTTAGTATTACTTTTATTAAAAGCATCCTTAGTTTAATTTTTATAATCTTATTAAAAGTTAATAAGGAAATTATAACCTTTTCCTTAGTTAAGAATATAGTAGTTAATTATATAGGCAATATAGTTGTTAATTTATTATTTAGTAGCTATATTTATATTAATATTTTTAACTAATTTTATCCAGTTTTAGGTTAGAATTAGGTAGTGTTTATAAAGCTTTTAAGGAAGGGTACTCTTTAAAAGTTCTCTTTTATAAATACCTTGTTAGAGGTATTTATTTAAAGATATTTTTATGTTTTAAGCTTTATATTTAGTACTAATTAAAGCTGTTAGTATTAGTTAATTCTCTGTAAATAATAGTAAAGATCTGGTTTTAATTATAAATAAGTAGTAAAAGTTAATAATAAGTAAGAAGATTTATAAGAGTTAAGTCTTATTGTTGGTAACGCGCAGGTTACAGGTATGCTGCAGCATAAATGTAAGGGGGGGGGTAAAGTCCAATTTAATTCATTATGTATTCTAAAGGGACAGAAGCAGGCTATAATGCAAAGGTATAGTGTTATAGCCACATTACAGCCCCAGGTTATATAACCTATAATCTAGCTAATTAGAGTGTATGAATTCTGTATAAGACCTATAATTCCTAGTTAATACAGTATATCTCTTCTATTTTTTATATAAGCAATTCTAATACTTGTAAATTTTCTTTTTATTAAAGAAGAGAAATCGCTCTAAAAAAATACATAAAACGCCCTAATAATTAAATATTAATAAACAAGTAATAAAGCGAAAAACATTCTTTAAATAAACAACTTTTGTTAGTCTAGGCTAAATGATTATAGGAGTAAAGAGTATTATAAGGGGGGGGAGGGCTAAAGAGTATAATTCCCGCGTTTAATCCTACTAACTTAGGCGCTTATAATCGCGTTTGAATTTATTAAATTTAAACTCTTTACTAGGCGTTTAATTTATCATTAAATTTAGTAATGAATTAGGACTTTTTTATTCTTTAGCGGCTCTGGCAGCGGCTCTTACGGCAACTCTTGTAATAGGTCTTTTATATAGAGGTTAACTATAAGCTAAAATTCGGCCTTTTTTTTCTTAGTAAGAAAAGCCTCTGCTTAAGGGTGTTTAACTTTTTTATTCTTTAGCGGCTCTGGCGGCGGCTCTTATAATAACTCTCGTAATAGGTCTTATGTATAGAGGGTAATTACAAGCTAAAAATCAGCCTTTTAATTCTTAGTAAGAAAAGCCTCTGCTTAAGGATGTTTTTAGGGTCTTTTATATCCTTTTTATAGTAGAGTTTTTAGGTTATTAGGGGGGTTCTTATGGTTTTTATTAAGTTTAGCGTCTTCTTGCCCTTAGTTGTTTAGGCTGTGGCCTTGCATTCCTTAGGAAATCGAGGGTTTATCAAGTTTGGCATCTTCTTGCCCTTGGCTTTTTAGGCCGTGGCCTTGCATTCCTTGGGAAATCAAGGGTTTGTTAAGTTTGGCGTCTTCTTGCCCTTGGCTTTTTAGGCCGTGGCCTTGCCCTCCTTAGGAAGTTAAGGATATTCCCGTAGCTTTATTATCTTGTGCCGGGTCTTCCCTATGACAAAGTCTCTCAAGAGTATTAAGAGGGCCGTGGCCTCGCCCTCCTTAGGAAATTAAGGATTTATTATCTTAAACCGGGTCTTCCTTATAACAAAGTCTCTTAAGAGTATTGAGGGCTTTTTAATTGCTATTAGAAAGTGTTCTGGTTAGGTTTTATGGTTCTAAATAAAGGTCTTTAGTTAAATAAAAATCTTTCCTAGTTAATTTCTCTAGTTAAGGGTTAATATCTAAGATATTAATAAGATCTTTAGAGGCATTTAATCTTAATTTTCTAGCTATCTTAATGCTATTATTATTAAGGTAATTATAAAGGGTATACCTAAGGTTAGTATTGCTTTTATTAAAAGCATCCTTAGTCTAATTTTTATAATCCTGTTAAAAGTTAACAAGAAGGTTATAACCTTTTCCTTAGTTAAGAATATAATAGTTAATCGTATATATAATATAGTTATTAATCTGTTATTTAGTAGCTGTATTAATATTAATATTTTTAACTAACTTAGTCTAATACTAGAATAGAATTAAATAGTGCTTATAGAGTTTTTAAGGAAGAGTGCTCTTTAGAAGTTCTCTTTTATAAATATTCTTTTAAATTTATTTATTAAAATCATTTATTTTTCCTTAACTTAATAACATTTTTAGTATTTTAAGTTAGGCTTTATGTTTAGTACTAATTAAAGCAGTTAGCGTTGGTTCTCTATAAATAATTGTGAAGATCTGGTTTTAATTATAAATAAGTAATAGTTAATAATAAGGGAAAAGATCTATAAGAGTTAAGTCTTCTTATTATTATAAATAAGTAATAGTTAACGATTAAAGAAATAATCCTTTAGTTAGCATAATATTAGAATTTCTTACAGTTACGTAAGTAAAAGCATTTAAATAAGTGTCTTTTGTGTGTAACCTAGTAAATCTATGGTTATTAGCAACTACTAATCAGTGTTAGTAACACGCAGGTTATAGGTATACTGTAGTATAAATATAAGGGGGGGGGTAAAGTTTAATTTAATTTATTATATATTCTAAAGGGAAGAGAAACAGGCTATAATATAGAGGTATAGTATTATAGCCACGTTATAGCCCTAGGTTACATAACCTGTAATCCAGCTAATTAGGGTGTGTGCATTTTGTATAAGATCTATAATTTTTAGTTAATGCGGTGTATCCCTTCCATCCTCCATATGAGCGATTCCAACACTTATTATTATAAATGATTTAATAGTTAATAATAATAAATTTTATGTGGTGGTATCGTCACGTAGTCGGTTGGAAGCAACTGTAAAGCTATTATCAACGTTATTATAAAGGGGTTATTAAACACACCTATATATACTACTATTAAGTCATATAGTTAAGTGCATTCTGTAAAGGTTATTGTTGGTAGCGCTCAGGTTACAAGTATGCTGCAGCACAAATGTAGGGGGGGGGGGGTTTAATATTTAATTTATCTATGTCTCTAAAAGAGGGGAAGACGCAGGCTATAATACAGAGGTATAGTGTTATAGCCACGGTACGGCCCTAGGTTACATAACCTGTGATCCAGCCAATTAGGGTGCGTGCATTCTGTGTGTAACCCATAATTCCTGGTTAATGCGGCGTATCCCTTCTATTATTTATATAAGCGATTCTAATACTTACAAATTCTCTTTCTATTAAAGAAGAAGAGGAATTACTCTAAAAAATGCATAAAACGCCCTAAATAATCAGATATTAACAAATAAGTAATAAAGCGAAAAACATCCTTTAAATAAATAACTTTTGTTAGTCTAGGCTGAATGGTTGTGGAGGCAAAGAGTGTTATAGGGGGGGGGGCCAAAGAGTGTAATTCCCGCGTTTAATCCTACTAAATTAGGCGCTTATAATTGCGTTTGAATTCATCAAATTTGAGCTCTTTATTGGGCGCTTAATTTGTTGTTGGATTTGGTGAGGAATTAGGACTTTTTCATTCTTTAGCGGCTCTGGCAGCGGCTCTCACGGCAATTCTTGCAACAGGTCTTTTAACCTATCCTTTTACATGGATTTAGGCTTCATTCTTTGTTATAAAGGTCTTAAGAGCTTTATTTAGTAAAGCTTTTATTATTACATCCACAGGATTATTATTACTATTAATCCAGCATATCTTAGCTACTTCCCTCCTCTTATATAACTACTATAAAGCTATAATATTAATCATTAGCCTCTTTTCCTTTATTATCCCTAGCTTAATAATACATTCGTATAGCAAGAAAGAGTTAGTACATATTATTATCAGAATTTTTAGCTTGTTTAATCGGTTAGTAATGATATTTAGAGTAGTGCTTATTATATAGGCAATATTAACACCTTAAACCATCCTATATAGCTCGGAAGCTAATATACTTCTTGTAACTCTTTTAGATTTTATTAAGCTGTATATCACGATATTTCCTCTAAGGGTGAATTCAGAGGTATCGTCATTCTTCCTTTTATTGCCTAGGATAATCACATAGCCTAGTTAAGAGCTAAGGTCTTTATTATTTGCAAAAGAACCGTTAATAAAGACATAAAAAGCAGCGTTTTCTAGCAAGAGAGATATATATTAAAGTCCATAGTCTTAATTGTCGATTTGCTATTAAAGTCTTTTATTAAGCCTTAAAACATTGTCAGATTCTAGATATTAGACTTAGGCAGTAACGGAAAGATTATAAGATGCTTTAGGTTAATATATTAGAGTAATGTACGCTCCTTGTGCTCGCTGTTCGACATATTTCGCTTAGTCGGTCGGGTTATTGACTTGTAATAGCTTCCTTCCTTGTTCCTTTGACTTCTCTTACCATCCGCGAGCTGAAGAGTCTTTCGCCTCCATGCCTTTGCGGGTCGAATTTCATAAATTCGAACATATTCCTTGCTAGCAAAGCATTAATCTCTACTTTGTTAGAGAGTTCAAAAGGTTCTCCGGGTATATTGATTTTTCCTTATATGTAAAGGTCAATCATAAGTTAAAAATCGGCCTTTTCTTTCTTAGTAAGAAAAGCCTCTGCTTAAGGGTGTTTCCAGGGTCTTCCACGTCCTCTTTATAGTAGAGTTATTAGGTTATTAAGGGGGTTTTTATAATTTTTATTACCTTAAACCGGGTCTTCCTCATAAACCAGGTCTTCCTTATAAGAAGATTTTACCTCTGGTAAGGTTATATACGGTTTAATAACCATAGACTAAAACTTTATAGGGCTATAAGGCATCTTAATAATATAAGTCTCTCCTTTTATTAAGAGAAGCTTATAGGGGCCAGTCTATCTGCCTTTTTTACAATAAACTCGTATATTAGAATTTAAAGGAAGAGTATATATAGGCAGGGTTATTAGGCCATTGCAGGTATTAAGAGCATTATAGACTTAGCGTCTTATAAGACTGTATCTTACTTTATCTATTACTTTTTAAAGTATCTTAGCTCTTTAGGCAACTGTAAAGCTTAGGGGGGAATTATTCGTTATCCTTAAATAGGTTCTAAAGACTAAAAGGGTAGGAATAAGACCATTTAGACTAGCAGAGTTATTAACTGCTTTAACAGCCATTTAAAGTATCTGCTCTTTTAAGAGAAGACTGTCAGCTTTGGTCTTAATAATATTATATGCTTTGCAAAGAGGGGCATGATATTGCTTAAGTTTTCTAATGCTATTATGAGCCTTAACAGGGACTTTATTAATATTAATTAATAATAGTCAAGCTAAATGCCTAAATTCACTAGAAGCAAAGTTTTTTTTAGTATTGTGGACTATCCAGTCTGGGGGTCTAATATATGTGTTAATCTAGCACTTTTTAAGGGCATTCCAGATATCTTAAGCTTTCTGTTGTTAAGGTGTAAGAAAGCGGGCAGCTTAAAATAATATTACTAAATCTATAACGTATAGGACCGGCTTCTTATTAATTTATATAATATTAATAAGGACCTCGTAGTTAAATTCAATATTGTCTTTAAGAGTGAATTTAAATCTACTTAGAGCTTTTGCGTTCATCTGGCATTAATGGCAAGCATACGTGATTTTCCTTATATTAGCCTTATTGAATTCTTTACCAGCCCTGGCGAGAAGGTTATTTAATCGGTTAATTAATAGATAACCAAATTAGCAATAAAGTTAATGGATTTCGGCTTTAGAAAGCATAAAGATGGCAGGTTCTTGAGAACTGGCTGTCTACTAAGGATGTTTTTATTTCCTAATAATAGGTACCTTTTTGTCTCCTTAGATTAAAAGATTCTTAAGATTGTTAAGTTTAACACCTATTTTATCTATGTCTGTAATAGAATATAAAAACAGTGTGGCACTATTAAGCATATAAAAAGGTATTGTGCTAAAAATCGTCAGAAGCTTTAAAATACTAGTTAAAGTTGCAGTACTGGCTCTAAAGGTAATAGTCCTTTGGTTAAAGGAATGCTTAATTGTAAGGTTCTTTATGATTTTCATCAGAGCATTAACTTAGCCTTAGCCAGCAGTTGAAATTCCTAATGCTTCTGTATCCGGGAGTATACTATAAAATATATCCGCTGTATATCTTGTATCTATAAGATACACGTGTTGTTAAGGTTGTTTATCGGTATCGTGGTTATAGGGGTCTTTAAGAAATAAGGCATGTTTAAAAGCATTATCCTATAAGAAGTTTATGGTTAATTAGGAAAAGAGTGGGGGATTTAGTGCTTATATAAAGAATACTATAAAGGAGAAAGTATTACAAGCCTCTTTGTTGTCTGGTTCCTCTTTTTCATTAGTAGTAAGGAAAGCAGTGTTCTAAGTGGCTTTTTTGTGTTTGTCCTTACTACTATTATTAGTAGCAGTAAGTTAGGCTATTTCGCCTTTATAGGCCTGTAGAAATGCATAGTATTGGCGTTTAAAGGGTGGTTTTTAGTGTTTTCTGTTATTCTACTAAGTTGCTTTTACTTTCTTCTGCTCAGAGGCAGGATAGTTAGTTAACTAGTATCCTTCTTTACAGCAGATAAAGCATTTCTTTAAGCTTGCTCTAGCTTAAGGTTTTTTACAATATATAGCTTATAAATAGCATTAGTCTGTGAACATCACTATGTTAGTGTTTTAGTCTGTAGACCGGGCGATAAGGGCAGTTGAATTGTTATTAGTAGTTGTTAGTAACTAACTTATAGAGGTTAGTGGTATGTCTATTGCTAAGAGGTAATTTCAAAGATCACTAACAAATCCTTCAAAGGTTGGCACATTCCTAAATTTAGTATTATAGAAATCATTATTGTTTTCTATTGCTTGCTGTACTTAATAAAGAAGAATCGTATCTTGCTTAAGAGGGTTATAAAGGCTATTAAATATCTTCGTAAGTTAGTTAAGAAGGATTTCTAGGCATTCTAACTTATTCTTCATTAGATGTTCTATAATAATGTAGCAAAGGTATAAATCAGCAAATTATGTTTTATAAAAGCTCTTATTCTTAGGTGTTTTAAAGTGATTCCTAATGTTCTAAGTCATCTCCTTAAATAGGATTATCTTTACTCTAAAGTATTTAAGGAAGTATGTATAGGCTTTACCTTAAAGCATAATAGGGAAGGCTTTTAGGTAAAGTAAGGGGGAAACTCCTGCTTAAGAACATTTCTCTTTAAAATATAGTAACTTCTTATTAATAAAGTTATATACTTCTCTAGAATATTGTTCTTCTTTCTAGTAAAGTCTCTTAAGAGTATTAAAGGCTTTTTAATCACTATTAGAAAGTGTTCTAGTCAGGGTTTATAGTTCTAGGGGAGAGTCTTCAGTTAAATGAAAATCTTCATTGTTAGAGTCCTTATTATTAGAAAGTTTAAGTCGTTAAATCTCTTCTCCTTTCCTAGTTGCTTTTTCTAGCAAAGGTTTGTATTTTATATTAGGGTTAATGTTCAAGATATTAATAAGATCTTTAGAGACATTTGATCTCAATCCTCTGGCTGTTTTAACACTATTATTATTAAGGTAATTACAAAGGGTATGCTTAAGGTTGTTATTAATTTTATTAAAAGTATCCTTTGTCTAATTTTCATAATCTCGCTAGAAGTTAATAAGGAGATTATGCCCTTTTCCTTTGTTAAGAATATAGTAGTTAATTATATATATAATACGGTCATTAATCTGTTGTTTAGTAGCTGTATTAATATTAATATTGTTAACTAACTTAGTCTAATTAAAGAATAGAATTAGATAGTGCTTATAAAGTTTTTAGGGTAGGGTACTCTTTAGAAGTTCTCTTCTATAGATATCCTTTTAGAGTTATTTATTAAAATCATTTATTTTTCCTTAGCTTAAAGATATTTTTAGTATTTTAGGCTTTGTATTTAGTACTAATTAAAGCGGTTGGCATTGGTTCTCCGTGAATAATAGTGAAGATCTGGTTTTAATCGTGGACAAGTAACAGTTAATAATAAGGAAGAAGATCTATAAGAAATAAGTCTTCTTATAATTGTAGACGATTTAACAGTTAATAATTAAAGAAATAATCCTTTAGTTAGCACAACATTGGAATTTCTTGCAGTTACGTGAGTAAAAGCATTTAGACAAGTCTCTTCTAGGTATAACCTAACAAATCTGTGGTTATTAGCAACTACTGATTAGTGTTAGTAGCGCTTAGGTTACAAGTATACTGTAGTATAAATATAGGGGGAGGGGGTTTAATATTTAATTTATCTATGTCTCTAAAAGAGGGGAAGAAGCAGGCTATAATACAGAGGTGTAGTGTTATAGCCACGGTACGGCCCTAGGTTATATAACCTGTGATCCAGCCAATCAGGGTGCGTGCATTCTGTGTGCAACCCACAATTCCTGGTTAATGCAGCGTATCCCTTCCATCATCCATACGAGCGATTCCGACAGTTATTGTTATTGTTATTAAGTCTTACTAGCTATATGACAAATCCGTCCTATATAAGTAGGGATCCGATATTACGGATTATTTTATAATAAGTGCCCCTCCCTTAAAAATAACTATCCTAGTTATCCTCTAGATCTATCTAAGCTAGTATTAACATATATAAAGAAAACTTTTATCTGTAAAAGAAAGTAATTTAATCTATAAAGTATTCTTCCTATATTAGTCTGGTTGTATTTAATTTACTAGAAACATTACTTAATAGCAGTAACTAATCTAATAATAATTACTTGTAAAATTTAAAAATAAATAAATATCTTAGTCTAAGTAGAATAAATTATAATAAAAGGAAATTTAATCTAGGTAGTATAAATCTATTAACTATAGTTAGATCCATTCTAGTTATACCTGGATATTTACTTCTTAAAGTCCTTATCTATATAAGCCTTATAAATTTATACTATAAATTATTAATAGAGATATAGATTGCAGAACGTCTCTATCCACTTATGTTATTATAGCTATAAGTAGCTTATTAGAGAGTAACTATTATTACTAGTAACCTCTAGTTATATGCTTCTAGGAGTTATTATATTATAAGTAATTCTCTTGTCTATAGTGTTGTAGTTATATTATAATAATACTACTAACTATTAACTATAATAATAACTTATGTAAGAGGATGGAAAAGACTTAGGTCTAACTAAAAATAAAATATTATGCCTTTAAAAACCTAGTAGACTAATAAAAGAAAGCTATATAAAGGGGAAAGAGTTAAGCTATAAAAAAAGAGGCTTTTCTTTTAAATATAGGAAAGGTGGCCTATGCCCTTTCTTAAGGTATATTAGATATCTTAAGTTATCCTCTGCTTTTAACCTTATATATAAAGGTCCTTTATGTGTTTAAACTAGGTATATTAAAGGTTATTTTATAGAGGTTATTAGGGCATTATTACTTTTAGGCAGAAGACGGCTACTAGCTATGCCATCTTATCCTTACTAGAGGTGAATTTTTCCTATATCTAAGCTATATAATATAGTAACTATAAGGAAAGCAATAGTTCTCTAAATATAACTTTTTCTGTAATTAATCTATTTACTATAATGCCCTTTATAATATAGCTAAACCTTTAATCTAAGCTATATGTTTTATAATTAAATAGTAATCTGCCTAGAGCTATATAATTTTTTAGGGACTGCTTTTAACATTAAATAGTATAATATATTAGTAAAATTTTTAGTCCTTATACTACTATATAAGGGTGTCCTATTTGTCTAATGTCTTAGCTAATTCTATGTTCTTAGTTGCGGATTCTGTTATTGTTTTCTGCCTTTTTATAGTACTACTAATATTATGCCTATTTTTAGAAGGCGTTTTTTATTTTGCCTTTTTTAGTAATAACTTAGTTAAGCTTATGTTTAATGTAGGAATCGGATTCCTCATCGTTGATTACCCCCCCTAGCGATGGCGTATTACGTGAGGGGAGTAAGCGGCGTAAGGGGCATAATAATTAATAAATTTCCGCGTAGATCCGCAACTAATAAAAAATAAGGCACTACCTAGGAAGAAATATAGTATTAAGGAGAGAATCCTAGAGTAGTAGTAGTATAGGAAAAACTAAAGAATAAAATAAAATTACTAAAGGAATTAATAATAAAAGTTATCCTAAAGGTAAAAATAATAAAAGTATAGGCTTTTATTAAAACTATTATATAAATTACTATAAATATAGAAGAAGAAATAGCCTAAATAAGAACTAGCATAGGAGGCCTATAGGCTTTAATTATAGAAGTAGTTAATAGTAAGGTAGAAACCATAGTTAAAAAGACGGTTAAGAAGGTAATAAAGGCTATTTCTAAGACTGGATTAGTAGTTAGAAGCACTTAAGCAACTATTATAGCTTATAGAGCTATAGGGCAGAATATAATAATTCCTTTAGCCTAAATAGAGGGTATAGTAATACTAGCCTGCTATTACTAGGAAGTAATAGTAAAGAGAAATACTATTAGTAAGGCAGTTAAGAACAGATTGCTAGGGGAGATTATAAAGGTAGTAAACAGTGCTATTAGTATAAAGGAGGCAGTAGTAGTATGCTAACTATAAAGTAAAGACATAATTATTATATTTACTAAAGCAGGGAGGAAATAAAAGGAAAACACAGCCTAGGTAAGAGTTACCTTTAGACCTAAGGCGGAAGTAAATAGGAAGATGTTTAGTGTAATTATTAAGGGATTTCTAATATAATTAATAAACTATATTATAATTAAGGATATAAAGAAGAACATTAAAAAGGAAAATAGTTTAAACATAGTAAAGATAACAGTATAGAAGCTAAATGGAATAGCAATAAGGGTACCACTAGTGGTTAATATTAAGGGTACTAAGGTAGCAAACCGCCTATACCATAGGGGAATAGTATACTAAGCAGAAATTTTTAATGCTAAGCTATATAATAAGATAATCTACCTAAAGCAATATTATAACTATTATAAGATTAGGCATATTACTAGGCACTATAAGGAGAAAGCAAGATATAGCAGGTATGCTACTAGAAAACACTCTAAGGGAGAAAGGACTTACCTAATATTAATAGGCAAGGTACGGGAGAGATGCCTAAATTATACAGGGGCATATCCAGCATGGTCTCGGCTGTGCTTAGTAAGCAATAATAGATAGTAGCAGGCAAGGGAGGCTTATACTACAAGGCTGCTATTCTTCTACAGCTATTAGTTAGAGGTTGTAACAGCTACCATAGGCAAGGGTTATTATAGAGAATAGACCGGGGGACTAATAAAGAAGCAGCTAAGAGAAAGAAGTATATAACTAAGGGGCCTTTTTAAAAAATAAACCTATAAGCTATAATTAGGATAACAGAGACCGGTAGAGAAAGGCATAATGCTGGCCTTTTTATAACCAACTAGAGGGTAAAACAATACTAGAGCCAGCCTAACCAGGGTGTTCTAAAGCATATAATAAAGTATATAATTAAGGTTATATACTGGAATATACAGAAGAAAAGCAATTTAGTATATTTAGCGTTAGGGCATAACATTAGCCCTAAGGTAATAGCTATTTAGAAACCAGGAAGATATAACAGTATACTGCTAAATCTATCTTAAGGGTATTATATATTAGTAATATATAGCAAAAGAATAGTAATTTATATATATTAAAAGGTTAAGACAGGACTTTAAACTATAAAAAGGGGGGAGAATTAGTATAGTATTAAGCTATATAAAGTAAAGGTATATAACATTTATTCCCTAGCTTATAAAAGGGAGTAGCAGATACCTTTATAACACTTTGCTAATACCTAGGCAAAGGGCCGGAGTGTGTTTGTAGGGGACTTTAACTAACACTACCCCTTATAGAACAGATTTAGCCGAACCTCTTAGGGGCATAATAAGATGTTGGAATTCATAACAAGGTAGCAACTTAGCCTAGCTATGCCGTTTAGGGAAGTAATAAGGAGAGAACATAGCAGTAGGGATAGCACTATTAACCATATATAGACTACTTATAACGTTAGTATTAAATTCATTAGACTAGTAGAAATCACCAGATCCGACCATATACCTTAGCTTATTAGTATTAGGACAGGCAAGGAATTAAGCAACAGCCTAGGGTTAGTCTAGGGTTAGAGAACAGCAGATAAGAACCTTATTATAGCAAAGGCTTTAAACAGGCTTAGAAAGGAGGGTTAAAGCTCCTGCTATATAACTAATAGGAAATTAATAACTATACGTAATAGCTTACCTAATAACTTATGGAGATAGCTAATATAGCGGCACCTAAACAACCTTAAGGGCATAGCAAACTATAGCCTTAGTAAAATAAAAGGGTAAAGGATATAATAGCAGAGGCAAGACGTGCTAATAGGCAGTGGTAGTAATAATAAACATAGGAATTATAGCAGGCCTTAACAGAAGCTATAGGAAAACAAAATTATATAATCTTAAAGGAGAAGAGGAGTAGTTAGTAATAGGCAGTTAGCAAGTTATATAGGTCTAAAGGGAGCCTTTATACCCTAGAGCGCTAGGCCTAGCTACAAAGTGAACTTCCTCCTAAGATACAACAGGTCCTACTACTAACTCAGCCAGGAGATAACAGCAGGAAGGAGATAGTAAAGGTTACATATAAGGGTAAGGCAAAGGCATTTGTAAAGAGGTTCTTTCCTTTATCTGCAGCTAGGGCTCTAGGTCTAGAGATAAAGGTAAAAATAAAATACTATAGTAATAATTAGGTAGTTCCTATATTTATAAAGGAGGAAATTAAAGAAGTTATAAAGAATATAGTAAGTTAAAAAGCCCTAGGGCCGGACGAGCTGCTAACAGGTTTCCTTAAGCTATGCAGAGTAGCCCTAATATTATGTTTAACATGCCTTATAAATATATACTACAGTTTAGAACACTATCCAGCCTCCTTCTAATAAGTAAAGGTAGTAGTTCTATATAAACCTAGGAAAACTCCTAAGGAGTTAGGCAGACCAGGGGGGTAAAGGCTAATATTACTATTAAACACAATAGGAAAAGTAATTAAGAGAGCTATTATAAGGAGGATTACTACTATAGCAAAGGAAGGCCATATACTGACAGACATATAAATAGGCAATAGAGTTAGTAAGTTAACAGAGGTAGCACTAAGCATACTAAAAGAGGTTATAAGGACAGCATAGCATTACTAGGAAATAGTATTATTACTATAGCTAGATATCACTAGGGCATTTAACACTATTAGCTATAAACGATTAATCCGCACTATAAAGGAGTTAGGACTGCCAGGGTAAATAGCTAGATAGGCACAGGGCTTTACGTTAAAAAGGAGAGTATAATTAGCGTTTAATAGACGTATCACTAAGGAAATCCAAGTTACTATAGGGGTTCCGCAAGGGTTGCCAGCGTCTTGTATCCTCTTTCTGCTTTATATTACACTATTATATTAAAGACTAGCAGCAGTAGAATCAACATTAACATTAGGGTTTTTAAATAATACCAACATTATAGTATATAAAAAAACAGCAAAGGAGATAAAAGTATAACTAAAAAGAGCCTAGAGAATATATAAGGAATAGTTAAAGAAGTATAGGCTAAGGTTTAACCTTAGGAAGAGCAAGCTAATGTACTTTATAAGAAAAAGGCAGGTAATTATAATAATAATCTAACTTAAAAGAACAATAATATAACCAACATAATTAGCGCAATTCCTAGGGGTTTAGATTCACTAGAAGCTTCATTAGTCAACCTATATAAAGAAGGTAAATACTAAATTATTACAGTAGAAGTTAGTACTCATAGCGCTAGCTGTGTCTATATAGGGATGCTAACTAGAATGTGCAAGATCCCTTTATACATAGGTAATAAGAAGCATAATAGCCTATAGAGCTAGGATATACCACACCTATAGCAAGTTAGAAGGGATAGTATAGGGGGTAGTAAAGGCATTTATAAGGGAATAGAATAAATGCTTAAGGCGGGTTATAGGGGCATATAAGGCAATGCTAGTAACACTCTTAAAGATAGAAGTAGCAGTACTACTAATAAATCTATACCTTAATTATATTAAGTAACGATTCTACTAAAGACTTAAGGATAGTAGTATAGGCAAGAAGATATAACAAGCCTGTAATTTAATAGCATTATAGTTATAATGCTAAGGAAGAGGCTGCTAATGTAATTACTATAAGGCGTTTCCTAATGCCCCCCCCCCCCCTCCCCTAGCAGCCTTATAGCTAGATAGGAATTAGAAAGGGAGTAAGAAAAACAGTGGATATAGTAGAGGTATAAGGCTTAGGTAAGAAGAGAACAGGCAAAAGTAATAGCAGCAGATAAGGAACCTAACTTTAAGAGTATAAAAAAGATAGTAAGGCTCTATAATAGCCTGCTAAAGTATAAATCTATAGCCTTGGTATAGCTTTAAACAGAAAAGATAGGGCTAAATACCTTCCTTTATAACAAACAGATACCTAAGGTAACATTACTAATATATTAATACTAGGGAGAAAATAAGGATATCTACCACCTTATTTTATTATACCTAGAATATAACTATCTAAGGCTGATCCTAGCAGTACCTATAATAAGAGACCCGCGGGAACTTAGGGCAGCACTTAATAACAAAAAGCTAGCACTAAATATTATAAAGTAAGTGCTCTTAACTAGGCGACTTTAGTAGTACAGGTTAGCAGAGGAGCTTTATAAGGCATGGCAGATATATAATAACAAGGCTAAGAAAGGGACTAAAGGTAATAGTAATAATAAAATAAAGGAGGAAGAGCCGGATTAGAAGGGGAGGTGCTTATAGGGGGTTTTTACTAACATACTAACCTTTTATATAAAGCACGACCACACTTCTGTTATTATCTGCAGTTCTAGGGGAACTAGCAGATAACTTATACTAATGGTTAAAAACAATAAAGACTTTATATTAAAGGCTTAGCAGGAGCTATCTAGAAGAATATGGGTTTTCTCCCCTATCTTAGGGTTTTTCCTATATTAAGAAGTTAGTTAATGAACTAGTTAGTGGCTTTATCTACCTAGCGTACATGAATATAATTATGTTTAATGTAGTTACCTTTATTACTCCTATAGCTAACCTTATTCTTTTACTAGCTAGTAAATTTAGTTTAACTAAGCTAGTTAGCCTTTTACTTTCTATAAGGGAGGTTGTCTTTCTAGCTATAGATTTTAGTAAAGGTGTTTAAGGAGTAGGCCTAGTAGTCTTTATATTCCTAGCCTTATCCTTTAGTATTACTACTCTAGCTAAGGTTATTATAATATACTTATTAATAATCTTAAGACTAGCTTTTACTGCGCTAAAAGCCTTTTTATAGGTCTTAATATCCCCTTTAATTATATTAGTTCTGTTTTTAAGTTTACTAAATTATATATTAGTAGCTTAGTCTGCTAACCTTAACTTTATTTCCTTTAGGATAGTTTTTCTAGCTGCTGCTTTGCTTATTAGCCTATATTATTTAGCTAAACCTTAGATTAAATTCCTTAAGTTTACTAGTTCCTTCCTTAGTATATTAGTGTCCTATTAAGTAGTTATAGTTCTATGCTCTTTACTGGTATTAATAATTACCTATTAAAAACCTATGCTTAAAAGATTAACCTATCCTATAGTAGCTAGGGCCCTAGCTATAGAGCTATTAATACCTCCTAACTTATTATAGTATCTAGCTATAAGTACTTTTTTTTTTAATAGCAATTCTAGTTACTACTTTCTAGATCTGGCTTAGTTATTTATTTATTTACTATTAAGGAAATATACTACCGCCTACTTAATGTAGTATTTAATATTCTAAATAACTTGGGTATTAGCCAGGCATTTGGTTTTCTTCTGCCTATTATTATTAGCTGCTGGAATTAATTCTTTAATAAGGAAAATCTATTGCACTACTCTAATCCATAGTGCATATATAGGGTCTGTCTTTGTAATAAAAACTCCGTTTTTATTAATTTATACCCCCTAGGCTGTAAAATCTTTAGAGCAGGTATAGATAGTGTTTATTATACTTTACATGCTATCTCTAGCCTAATATTGCTATGTTCTAAAAGGCTCTAGTCCTATATTACCTTTTATAAATAACTTTATTTCTTAGTGCTAATAGTATTTATCTGTATAACTAAAACAGCAAATTAGCTTACTAAAGTTTAGTTTCTTTAGTCTATCCTGTGTTTTCTATGTAGTTATAAGGGAATTTTAACTTAAACCGCTAGTAGGGATCCCTTTAGTTATAAGGGCATTAGTAATTATCTTGCCCTTTTTTATATTTTAAAGGCGCTTTACTATTATCTATCCTCTAGGGCTAAATGTTTTTCTAGATGTATTAATATTAAAAATGTTATTCTTATAGTCTGTATTTATACTAGAGTTCTTATCCTTATCCTTATTTTAGGCAAAGGTCTTTATATAGCATTAATATATATTTATTAAGTTAATATATGCTTTCTCCCTCTGCTTATCTTCTTATAAGGCCTTAGCTATCTAATTATAAATAATAAAAGCAGCGTCCCTAGCAACTCTTACTAGGTTCCCTTTTAAAGATAGCTTTACTAACTTAGTTCTTATTATTTGCTTTTCCCCATAAAATAGCGAAAACTTAACTAAAATATTAGGATTAAAATCCTCTATATAAAACTTATTCTTTATATTTTTTATAATATATATTAGAATTATTTAAGAGAGGGTAATAATAGTTAAAAAATAAAATAAAAGAAAAGAAAAACTTAAAGTATATAATAGTTAAAAGTAAGAATAAAAGGTTAAAAAATAAAGAAAAATAAGAAAATCTATTATATTAAAAGGTGCAGATAAGAGGTTAAGTGAAAAGTAAAGTAAAATTGTAAGTAGTGTTATAGGAAAATATAGTTATGTATTTCTACCTATAGTAAATCACATAGAGTCCTGTAGAATATTAGATCCTGCTAACCTTAAGGCATTATTAGTACTCCTGCCTTATAAGCCCCTTCTTCTTATACTCCTTATTTTAGTTAATTAAATGCTCCTTTAAATATTTATTTATTAACTCTAATATATTTAACTTTATCTTACTTTTATTAATTTATTAGTTATCTTTAGTAATATATTCTTTCTATCTTATAAGGTAAGCTACCTTAAGGCTTTATCTCTTAATATAGTAGATTTTTACCTTATATAAGATAATCCACTTAATCTCCTAATAATTAGCTTTACTACTCCCTTCTAGATTAATTAGTAAAGGGGGTGTTTTCTCTCTACTAAAGGGATCTTTACCTTAGTGTGGTTTCTATATATATATAATTAATATTACTAGATATACCTTTAAGTTTAATAGAAATTTAAGTTAGTATAATAAAGGATTTACCTTTTTAAGAACCTGATATAATCCTGCTCTCTATAGTAATTACTTTTTTTTTAGCTTTTCTAGAAGTTAGTATTTTTTATATAGTTATAAGTATACTATATTTCTAATATTAATATCCACTAGGTTATATTAAGAATTATATTTAATTTTAAATAAGGCAGCAGTAGTAGTTATTATAAGTTAAGCCTCTCTCTAATAAAGCTTATAAAGTGCTTTTAAGTCCTCTTCCCCTAGCTATAAGTTAGAAATTACTTACTTTAGAAGAAGGTTAATAAGGTCTAGTGGTTTAAGCCTATATAATAACTTATTAGGCAACTAGTTAATTACAGTAGCCACTATATTATTAAGATAATGCTATAAAGCCAGAAGGATTAATACCTATAGTACCATTGGATTTATTATAGTATAATAGCAAATAGCTATTATTACTATGTAATTCTTCTGTTTAGCTGCTCTATTTATTTACAGGTAATAGGTAGTTACTATTAGGAATTTAACTCCTAGCTTAGTAAATATTACCTACTAAATCTTAAAAATAAATTTAGGGTCTTTATTACTAACTATTTACCTTAGTAGTCCCTAGTCTGTAATATATAAAGCTTAAAAAAGCAGTTCTGCCTATATAAATACTAAATATATGCTATTCCCTAAAATTAATAGGGTTCTCTTACTAAATAAATAGTTTATTAAGCAAAGGGAATTATACTTTAAGTATCCTTTTATAGCCTATATAGTATTTACTAAGTCTATCTCTAGCATATTAATAATAAAATCCAGAGAAATCGTATAAAATAGCATTAGTTTTAACTATAAAGGTCTTATTTCTTTAATTACTCTATCCCTTAAAATAGAGTTTTCTTAATAAGTTATATAATATACTATATACTCCTGGATTTGCTTAAACATCTTTAGAAAATAAACACTATATAGACCTTTTATTATTCTGCTTATTCTAAAGTAGTAATAGTTATTATATATAGTTCTTAGTATAGTTTTAATATAGTTACTTAAAATGTATAGTTATTTAAGCCCTTTTTTATTCTTATAATAAAGTAGGCCATTATTTATAAGATCCTAGCTATAAAGTAGAATTTATAGTTAGTTCTGTCTTTATTTCAGCTGCTTTTACTAGAAATCCTTAATACTCTTAATTATCTAATAATATTATAGGTTAAATTTATACCCTACTAATATCTCCTTTTTTAATAAGTTATTTATTATAGCTACTACCTAATAGTTTTAATAGAAGTATATACAGGCGTTTAATTTATTATATATACTATAGTTTACAGCCTTATAGTAGCTAACCTTTATTAGAAGTTATAATAAAGTATTAGATATAATGTTAAGGACTTCTAATAGATAGGTTACTTATAATTTAAATTACAACAGATAATTCAGGTATAGTATAAATTAGAGGGACAACACCGCGGATACGACGCGGTATTACGCCTAAAACAAAAAAGAAGCACAGAATCGGATTCCTTATTATTAATTACCCCCCCTAGTAATAGCATATTGCATAAGGGGAGTAAGCAGCGCAAGGGGTGTAATAATTAACAAATTTTCGCATAGATCTATAACTAATAAAGGATAAGGCACCACCTAGGAAGAAACATAATATTAAGAAGAGAATCCTAAAGTAATAGTAATATAAGAAAAACTAAAGAATAAAATAAAATCACTAAAGGAATTAATAATAAAAGTTATCCTAAAGGCAGAAATAACAGAAGTATAGGCTTTTATTAGAACTTTTATATAAATTGCTATAAATGCAAAAGGGAAGATAGCCTAAGCAAGAACTAACACAGGAGGCCTACAGGCCTTAATTATAAAAGCAGTTAGTAGCAGAGTAGAAACCACGGTTAAAAAGGCAGTTAAGAAGGCAATAAAGGCTGTTCATAGAACTAAATCAGTAGTTAGGAGGACTTAGGTAAATATTATAGCTTACAGAGTTATAAGGCAGAATATAATAATACCTTTAGCCTAAACGGAGGGTATAGCAATACTAGCCCGCTATTACTAGGAAGTACTAGTAAAGGAAAGCACTATTAGTAAGGCAGTTAGGAACAGATCGCTAGGAGAGATTATAAAGGCAGTAAACAGCGCTATTAGTATAGAGAAGGCAGTAGCAGTATATTAATTACAGAGTAGAGATATAGTTATTATATTTACAAAAGCAGGGAGGAAATAAAAGGAAAACATAGCCTAGGTGGGAGTTGCCTTTAGACCTAAGGCAGAAGTAAATAGGAAGATGTTTAGTGTAATTATTAAGGGATTCCTAATATAATTAACAAACCACATTATAATTAAGGATATAAGGAAGAACATTAAAAAGGAGAATAAATTAAATATAGTAAAGATAATAGTACGGAAGCTAAGAGGAATAGTAATAAGGGCACTATTAGTAGTTAGTATTAAGGGCACTAAGGCAGCGAACCGACTATGCTATAGGAAAATAGTATACTAAGCAGAGATTTTTAATACTAAGCTATATAAGAAGATAATCCACCTAAAGCAATATTATAACTACTATAAGATTAAATATATTACCAGATACTACAAGGAGGAAGCAAGATATAGCAGGTATACTACTAGAAAACACCCTAAGGGAGAGAGGACTTGCCTAACGTTAACAGGCAAGGTATAGGAGAGATGCCTAAATTATACAGGGGCATATCCAGCATAGTCTTAACTATGTTTAGTAAGCAATAAGAGATAGCAGCAGGCTAAGAAGGCTTATACTATAAGGCTGCTGTTCTTCTGCAACTATTAGTCAGAGGTTGCAACAGCTACTACAGGCAAGGGTTATCAGGGAGAAGAAACCAGGGGACTAATAGAGAGGCAGCTAAGAGAAAGGAGCATATAACTAAGGGGCCCTTTTGCAAGACAAACCTATAAGCTAAGATTAGGACAATAGAGACTGGCAGAGAAAGGCACAATACTAGCCTTTTTATAACCAACTAGAGGGCTAAACAATACCAGAGCCAGCCCAACCAGGGTGCTCTAAAGCACATAATAAAGTACATAATTAAGGTTATGTACTGAAATACACAGAAGAAAAGTAATCTAGTACATCTAGCATTAGGGCATAACGTTAGCCCTAAGGTGATAGCTATCTAGGAACCAGGAGGCTATAACAATATACTGCTAAATCCATCTCAGGGACACTATACATTAGTAATATACAGCGGAAGAATAGTAATTTATATACACTAAAAGGTTAAGATAGGACTTTAAACTATAAAGAGAGGGGAGGATTAGTATACTATTAAGCTATATAAAGTAGAGATATATAACATCTATTCCCCGGCTTATAAAAGGGAGTAGCAGACGCCTTTATAACACTTTGCTAATACCTAGGCAAAGGGCTAGAGTATGTTCATAGGGGACTTCAACTAACATTACCCCTTATAGGACAGATTTAGCTAAATATCTCTAGGGCATAATAAGATATTAGAATTTATAATAAGATAGCAACTTAGCCTAGCTATGCCGTTTAGGAAAGTAATAAGGAGAGAACATAGCAGTAGGGACAGCACTATTAACTATACATAAACCACCTATAACATTAGTATTAAATTCATTAGGCTAGTAGAAATCGCCAGATCCGACCATATGCCCTAGCTTATTAGCATTAAGATAAATAAGGAATTAAGCAACAGCCTAGGGTTAGTCCAGGGTTAGAGGATAGCGGACAAGAACCTTATTATAGCAAAGGCTTTAAACAGGCTTAGAAAAAAGGGGTTAGAGCTTCCGCTGTGCAACTAGTAAGAAATTAATAACTATGCATAGTAGCTTACCTAACAGCTTACAGAGATAGCTAATACAGCAGTACCTAAGCAACCTTAAGGGCACAGTAAACTACAGCCTTAGTAGAATAAAAGGGTAAAGGACATAATAGCAGAGGCAAGACATGCTAATAGGCAGTAGTAGTAATAACGGACGTAGGAAGCATAGCAGGCCTTAACAGAAGCTATAAAAAAACAGGATTATATTATCTTAAAGAAGAAGAGAAGTAGCTGGTAATAGGCAGTTAGCAAGTTATCCAGGTCTAAAGGGAGTCTTTAGACCCTAGAGCATTAGGCCTAGCTATAAAGTGGACTTCCTCCTAAAAGGTAACAGGTCCTACCACTAACCCGGCCAGGAGATAACAGCAGGGAGGAGATAGTAAAGGTTACACATAAGGGTAAGGCAAGGGCATTTATAGAGAGGTTCTTCCCTCTATCTGCAGCTAGGGCTCTAGGTCCAGAGGCAGAGGAGGGGACAAGATACTATAATAATAATTAAGCAGTTCCCGTGTTTATAGAAGAGAAAATTAAAGAGGTTATAAAGAATATAGTAAGTTAAAAAGCCCTAGGACTAAATAAGCTACTAATGGGTTTCCTTAAGCTATACAGAGCGGCCCTAATATTGTGTTTAACATGCCTTGCAAATGCTTGCTGTAGTTTAGGATATCATCCGGCCTTCTTCTAATAAGCAAAGGTAGTAGTTCTATGTAAACCTAGGAAGTCCCCTAAGGAGTTAGGCAGACCAGGGGGGTAGAGGCTAATATTGCTATTAAACACAATAGGCAAAGTAATTAAGGGAGCTATTATAAGGAGAATCACTATTATAGCAGAGGAAGGCTATATACTACCAGATATACAAATAAGCAACAGAGCTAGCAGATTAACAGAAGTAGCACTAAGTATGCTAAAAGAGGTTATAAGAATAGTATAGTATTACTAGGGGATAGTATTATTACTACAGCTAGATATTACTAGGGCATTTAATACTATTAGCTATAAATAATTAATCTGCACTATAAAGGAGTTAGGACTGCTAGGGTAAATAGCCAGATAGGCACAGGGCTTTACATTAAAAAGGAGAGCATAATTAGCGTTTAACAGACGTATTACTAAGGAAATCCAAGTCACTATAGGGGTTCTGCAAGGGTCGCTAGCATCTCCTATCCTCTTCCTGCTCTACATTATGCCACTATATTAAAGACTAGCGGCAGCGGAATTAACGTTAATATTAGGGTTCTTAGATAATATAAACATTATAGTATATAGAAAAACAGCAGAGAAGACAAAAATACAACTAAAAAGAGCCTAGAGAATATATAAGGAGTAGTTAAAGGAGTATAAGCTAAGGTTTAACCTAGGGAAGAGTAAGCTAATGTACTTTACAAGGAGGAGGCAGGCAATTATAACAACAATCCGACTTAAAAGAGTAATAATATAACCGATATAATCAGCGCAATTCCTAGGGGTTTGGATTCACTAGAAGCTTCATTAGTCAACCTACATAAAGAAGGTAAATACTAAATTATCACAGCAAAAGTTAGCACTCACAGCGCTAGCTACGTCTACATAGGGATGCCAACTAAAGTGTGCAAGATCCCTTTATACACAGGTAATAAAAAGCATAATAGCCTATAGAGCTAGGATATACTACACCTATAGTAAGTCAGAAGGGGTAGTATAGGGAATAGCAAAGGCATTTATAAGGGAACAGAACAAATACTTAAGGCGGGTTACAGGGGCATATAAGAAAACACTAGTAATACTCTTAGAGACAGAAGCAGTAGTGCCGCCGGTGGATCTATACCTTAATTATATTAAACAACAATTCCACTAAAGACTTAAGAATAGTAGTATAGGCAAGAAGATATAGCAGGCCTGTAATTTAATAGCATTATAGCTATAATGCTAAGGAAGAGGCCGCTAACGTAATTACTATAAGGCGTTTCCTAATGCCCCCCCCCCCCTCCCTAGCAGCCTTATAGCCAGACAGGAATTAGAGAGGGAGTAGGAAAAACAGTGGATCTGGCAGAGGCATAAGGCTTAAGTAAGAAGAGGACAGGCAAAAGTAATAGCAGCAGACAAGGAACCTAACTTTAAGAGCATAAAAAAAATAGTAAAGCTTTATAATAGCCTGCTTAAGTATAAATCTGCAGCCCTAGTTTAGCTTTAAACAGAAAAAATAGGGCTAAATGCCTTCCTCTATAACAAACAGGTGCCTAAGGTAACTTCACTAATATGTTAATACTAGGGAGAAGATAAGGATATCTACCACCTTATTCTGTTATACCTAGAATATAACTATCTAAGACCGATTCCAGCAGTGCCTATAATAAGAGATCCGCAGGAACTTAGGGCGGCGCTTAATAATAAGAAGCTAGCACTAAATATCATAAAGTGAGTGCTTTTAACTAGGCAACTTCAGCAGTACAGGTTAGCAGAGGAGCTTAGTAAGGCGTGGCAGATACGCAATAACAAGGCTAAGAAAGGGACCAGAGGCAATAGAAACAACAGGATAGAGAAAGAAGAGCCAGACTAAGAGGGGAGGTGCTTATAAGGGGTTTTTACTAACATACTAACCTTTTATATAAAGCATAACCACACTTCTGTCATTATCTATAGTTCTGGGGAACTAGCAGATATCTTATACTAATGGTTAGAAATAATAAAGACTCTATACCAAAGGCTTAGCGGGAGCTATATAGAAGAATATAGGTTTTCTCCCCATCTTAGGGTTTTTCCTATATTAAGAAGTTAGTTGATAGACTAGTTAGTGGCTCTAGCTACCTAGCGTATATGAATAATAATACAACAGATAATTCGCTACCTTGGCTAATTTTAGGTTAGCCTTATTAAGGTCTATTATAGCTAAAGAGGTGTATTTAATAATTCCTTTAGCAGGTATATGGTTAATTAAGATATTAACTAAATATCAGTTAGATTAAGCTATCTTTTCTAGTTTCTGTATTGCTTAAGCAATTATAGCTACCTCTGCCTTAATTAATCCATACTACTTCTTAGCTATAAATATTAAATAAAAGAGGAAAAGAATTAGGCAAAGTTTTATAGCTATAATATCCTTATTAGGTATGCTTTTCCTATCCTACTCCTTATATAGTTAGAAAGTATATAGGCTAAAACCTTTTTTATAAGCATTAATCTTAAAAAATAATTATTATTTTAGATTATAATACTATAATAGTATTTTCTTATAAAGTATAGTCTTTAGTGCTTTAAAGGCCACTTTCTTATTTTTTATACGGATAAAGGATTTTTCTTATGCCTTTCTCTTATATACCTGCTTTAAAGCTCTTACTAGTAACTTATTATATTTATAAAGTTTATATATAAGTGCTATTTTTTAAGTCTATAGTAGTTAGATCTGTAAGTTAAACTAAGGGATTTCTACTCTTAGGAATCCTACTATATTAATAAAGGTTTCTAAGGTTAATAAATTATAAGGAATTTCTATTTACTAGAACAACTTAATCCTATTATTTATATTAATAATTCCATTAGTATTAACTATAAATCTAAGAAGTTAGATTAAATAATATCTAATAAAAGACTTAGTTACTATAATATATACTTTATTTTCCTTTAGGACTTTTAAGACTATCTTAAGGTGTTTAAGATAGTCCTTAAGGGTATTAAAGAAGACAATAATATTATTAATATAAAAACAAACAAAACTTTAGTATAGTAAGAAAATACAATCTATAAATCGTTATATAAAAGCTGGCAAATTCTTATATCCTATTAATATAACTCGCAACGCTTTTAGCCCTCTTTTAGAGATTATTACTATATAATTCTAGTGTTTTTCTTATACTAAAAGCTAGTAGAAAAAACCTATTGTATTAAAAATTAATTTCTACTTCTTACTATGGGTATTCTATATAATATTACCTTAGTCTAGCAATAGATATATATCTAGCATAGTAATATTATTAAGAGGTCTGGTATCTATAATAACTTAACCTTTCTTAGTCTTCTCTATATCTCTCTAGATAATAAAGCCAGGGCAGGCTACTAGTGCTAGTTTTATTAACTAAAACATCCTGCCTACTAGGTATATAGCATTATAGACTTTAGTAAATTTCTCCTAGTCTCTACACCTAAGAGGGTACTTCCTTGCTAGCTTAACCTAATTCTACTAGCTATTAACAAAGTTAACTCTTATCTTATCTTCTTTTAGCATTAGTACTACTTCTTTATTATAGTAAATATTATACCTATTAGTTAAATCCCGTAACTTAGTAGCTGCTTCTAGATTAATATTAGAAATTTGCATTTTAAACTTGTTTTTAACAAAAGATATGTCCTCTAGGCAAAATACTTTATATAATAAAATGCCTCTATTAATAACTTTAGGATCCAGATTATTATTAAATTTTTTTAGACTCTTTTCTGTCTTTTCTATTTTAATATCTTTACTAAAAAATACTATATACTAGTAGATATCTAAAATAGCAAAATTTAAATTAAGGCTTATAGCTGCCTTAAGTTAACCTACCTTGCTATTCTACTTAATCTATACAGCCCTATTAGAGTTATTTATTACTAGCATTCTTTTCTTATCTCCCTAGTTAAGAATGTTATTTAGAAAGATAGAATTAGATAATATAATATAATAAATACTAGTCTTCTCTTTGCTAGGAAGATCTTTCTAAGTTACTAGTACCTAGTATATTAAGTTTAGTAGAATTATAATATTATATACTGCTATTACCTGTTAAGCTAGTATATAGCGTGCATCTTAAAACATTTATCCTAATACTATTATGTTATATACTAACCTAAAAACCAACCTTAGATTAATAAAATTAATTTTTACTTTAAAGCTATAGAGGAAACTTATGCTAATTATTAATTTTAGTCCTAAATTTAGCATAATATTTACAGTTACCATAAAGTGACCTTAGATGTTTTTTCCTCTTATAATTCCTAGAATATAAAAGTTAAAAGTAGCCCTTTCTATAATAATAAAGGCTAAAGCTACTTTTATTACTAGTTTCAGGTCTTACTTCTTCTACTTTATATTTATCCTATATTACTAAAGCTACTATTTATTAGCTAGAATTAATAATGTTTTAGTATTTATATAGATTATATAGTTAGGTCCCTTATTATAAAATTAAATTAGCATTTTAAGAAAGGTATTTATTTACTTCCTTCTTTTAATATTAATCTCCTATAGTCTAAATACTACCTTAATTACCTAGTCTTCTTATAGACCTCTTATTAAAATTAGCTTATTTAAACTATAAGTCGCTATGTCTTATATAATATTAACTGTAGTTATAAAAGCTTTAATAATTTCCTTTTCTTCCTTAGGCTCTTTCTGCCTTCTTCTATTAAAAGCCTTTATTTTACTAATTCCTATAGTTCAAAAAGTAGAATTCTTCTAGTTTATGTCTCTTTTCTTTACTATATAAAAATCGCTAATAAAATTAAATTTAACCTCCCCTTTATTAAAGTTATAATTAAATATTAGGTATACTTTACTACCTTCTATAGTAAAGTATATATTTATAAAGTTAGACTTATTATTTTTATTATCCTTTAATAAACTTTCTTTTCTAGCTAAATAGTATTTAGAGTCTGCTAAATATTATTCCTACTCTTTAGTATTAGGATTATTATTTAAAACTATAACTTTATAGGGTTCCCGGTTTAAATGCTTTTATTACTTAAATCTTCTTAAGCAGAATTAATCCCTTTAGTAAAGGTTTTATTACTTTTTAGATTAATTCCCTTCCTAATCTTTTTTCTCTAAGTATTTCTCTTTTTCTTTATTATCTCCTTAAGATTTATTTTCTTAGCTATAGGCCTTACCTTTCTTAGTCTAAAAGTTTGCTTTCTTCTTTATAAGGTCCTCTTTTCTAACTTTAGGTTAGTATAGTCTATTATTATTATACTACTAAGACCTTTAAGGTTAATTTTAGTCTTATTATAGTTTATTCTAATAAACCTATTCCTAGTATAGGATTAGTAGCCTTTTTTAGTTTCCCTAATTATAATCCTTTAGACTAATTAATCTTTCTTTAATGTATATATAGTAAGGATATTATTATTAAAAGTTATCCTATTAGAAATAGTTTTCTCTTCTCTGGTTATAATTCTTATAATAGTAATTCTAATAGGCCTTTACTTTTTTACTCTTAGATTTATTTAAGTCTAAGGATTTATTATTATAAAGGTAGGCTTTTACTATTCCTTTAGTCTTTTCCTATTAATAGGACTTTTATTACTCCTTTATTTCTTAATATAAATTACAGTGTTTTCTATTTATTATATTAAGGTATTTATTATACTTTATACCCTTAGTTAGATCTAGGCATAGCTTCTTTAGCTTAAAATACAATTTTATTCTAAAGCATACTAAAAGCTATAGATTTATTATCTCTTTATTTGCTTTAATATACTAAAAGATTTAAGCTATAAAGTCCTAAATAAAAATACTATTTATAATATCTTCTTAGGTATATTTAGCCTACTTAAGTTTTATTACTATATTCTTTATCCTTATATAGAATTCCTTTTATATTACCTTAATAATACTATTAATATTAGTAAAAATCCGTTCCTTTTTAGATTTATCTAAGTATTATTAGTACTAGGTTATTATTCATGTACGCTAGGTAGCTAGAGCCACTAACTAGTTTATTAACTAACTTCTTAATATAGGAAAAACCCTAAGATAGGGGAGAAAACCCATATTCTTCTATATAACTCCCGCTAAGCCTCTAATATAAAGTCTTTATTATTTTCAACTATTAATATAAGATATCTACCAGTTCCCCTAGAACTACAGATAATAACAGAAGTATGGTTATGCTTTATATAAAAGGTTAGTATATTAGTAAAAATCCCCTATAAGCACCTCCCCTCCTAATCCAGCTCTTCCTCCTTTATTTTATTATTTCTATTACCTTTAGTCCCTTTCTTAGCCTTAACATTACATATCTACTACACTTTACAAAGCTCCTCTGCTAACCTATACTACTAAAGTCGCCTAGTTAAAAGCACCTACTTTATAATATTTAGTACTAGCTTTTTATTATTAAGCGCCGCCTTAAGTTCCTATAGGTCTCTTATTATAGGTACCACTAGAATTAGCCTTAAATAGTTATATTTTAAGTATAACAGAATAAAGTAGTAGATATCCTTATCTCCTTCGTAGTATTAACATATTAATAATATTACTTTAGGCACTTATTTATTATAAAGAAAGGTATTTAGCCTTATTTTTTCTATTTAAAGCTATACTAAGGCTATAGATTCATGCTTTAGTAGGCTGTTATAAAGCCTTACTATTTTTTTTATACTCTTAAAGTTAGGTTCCTTATTTACTACTATTACTTTTGCCTGTCCTCTTCTTACTTAAGCCTTATACCTCTGCTATATCTACTGTTTTTCCCACTCTCTTTCTAATTCCTGCTTAGCTATAAGGCTGCTAGGGAGGGGGGGGGGGGCATTAGGAAACGCCTTATAGTGATTACGTTAGCAGCCTCTTCCTTGGTATTATAGCTGTAATACTATTAAATTACATGCCTATTATATTTTCTTGCTTATACTATTATCCTTAAGTCTTTAGTAGAATTATTACTTAATATAATTAAGGTATAGATCTACTAATAGTATTACTACTTCTGTCTTTAATAGTATTACTAGTGTCGCCTTATATGCCCCTATAACCTGCCTTAAGTATTTATTTTATTTTCTTATAAATGCCTTTACTACCCCCTATACTACCCCTTTTAACTCACTGTAGGTATGGTATATCCCAGCTCTATAGGCTATTATACTTCTTATTACCTATATATAAAGGGATCTTACATACTTTAGTTAGCATCCCTATATAGACATAGCTAGTGCTATAAGTACTAACTTGTGCTATAATAATTTAGCATTTACCTTCTTTATATAGGTTAACTAATAAAGCTTCTAGTAAATCCAAACCCCTAGGAATCGCGCTAATTATATCAGTTATATTGTTATTCTTCTAAGTTAGATTGTTATTATAATCACCTGCCTCTTCCTTATAAAGTATATTAGCTTGCTCTTCCCTAGGTTAAACCTTAGCTTGTACTCCTTTAACCACTCCTCACATATTCTCCAGGCTCTTTTTAGTTATACTTTAGTCCTCTCTGCTGTTTTTTTATATACTATAATATTTATATTATCTAAGAACCCTAATGTTAATGTTAATTTCACTACTACTAGTCTTTAATATAATAGTATAATATAAAGCAGAAAGAGGATAGGAAACGCTAGTAACCCTTGCAGAACCCCTGTAGTAACTTAGATTTCCTTAGTAATACGTCTGTTAAATACTAATTATGCTCTTCTTTTTAATGTAAAGCCCTATGCCTATCTAGCCATCTACTCTAGCAGTCCTAACTCCTTTATAGTACGGATTAATTATTTATAGCTAATAGTATTAAATGCCCTAGTAATATCTAGCTATAGTAATAATACTATTCTCTAGTAATGCTATGCTATTCTTATAACCTCTTTTAGCATGCTTAGTACTACTTCTATTAACCTGCTAGTCCTATTACTTATTTATATATCTAGTAGTATATAGCCTTCCTTTACTATAGTAGTAATCCTTCTTATAATAGCTCCCTTAATTACTTTTCTTATTATGTTTAATAGTAATATCAGCCTCTACCCCCCTGGTCTGCCTAACTCCTTAGGGGTTTTCCTAGGTTTATATAAAACTACTACCTTTACTTACTAGAAGAAGGCCGGATGGTATCCTAAACCACAGTATGTATTTATAAGGCATATTAAACATAATATTAGGGCTGCTCTGCATAGCTTAAGGAAACCTATTAGCAGCTTATCCAGTCCTAGGGCTTTCTAACTTATTATATTCTTTCTAACTTCTTTAATTTCCTCCTTTATAAACACGGGAACTACTTAATTATTACTATAGTATCTTATTTCTGCTTTTATTTCTAGACCTAGAGCCCTAGCTATGGATAAAGGAAAGAACCTCTCTATAAATGCCTTTGTCTTACCCTTATATATAACCTCTATTATCTCCTCCCTATTATTATCTCCTAGCTAAGTTAGTGATAGAACCTGTTACATCTTAGGAGAAAGTCTACTCTATAGCTAGGCCTAGCGCTTTAGGGTCTAAAGGCTCCCTTTAGACCTAAATAACTTACTAACTGCCTATTACTAACTACTTCTCTTCTTCTTTAAGATAATATAATCCTATTTTTCTATAGCTTCTATTAAGGCCTGCTATAATTCCTAGGTCTATTATTACTACTACTGCTTATTAGCACATCTTGCCTTTACTATTACATCCTTTACCCTTTTATTCTACTAAGGCTATAGTTTGCTATACCCTTAAGGTCGTTTAGGTGCCACTATATTAGCTATCTTTATAAGCTATTAAGTAAGCCATTATATATAGTTATTAATTTCCTACTAGTTATATAGCAGGAACTCTAACCCCTCCTTTCTAAGCTTGTTTAAAGCCTTTGCTATAATAAGGGTCTTATCTGCTGTTCTCTAACCCTAGACTAACCCTAGGCTATTGCTTAATTTCTTGCTTATCCTAATACTAATAAGCTAAGGCATATAGTCAGATCCGGCGATTTCTACTAGCCTAATAAATTTAATACTAATATTATAAGTAGTTTATATATAGTTAATAGTGCTATCCCTACTACTATGTTCTCTCCTTATTACTTCCCTAAACAGCATAGCTAGGCTAAGTTGCCACCTTATTATAAATTCTAACATCTT
The DNA here is from genome assembly GCA_000222935.2 of Aciculosporium take MAFF-241224. Classification (NCBI taxonomy): domain Eukaryota; kingdom Fungi; phylum Ascomycota; class Sordariomycetes; order Hypocreales; family Clavicipitaceae; genus Aciculosporium; species Aciculosporium take. Next base: position 72,133 of record AFQZ01000056.1, read on the forward strand.
ATTATACCCTTAAGAGGTTTAGCTAAATCTGTCTTATAAGGGGTAGTATTAGTTAAAGTCCCCTATAAACACACTCTAGCCCTTTGCCTAGGTATTAGTAAAGTGTTATAAAGGCATCTGCTACTCCCTTTTATAAGCCGGGGAATAGATATTATATACCTTTACTTTATATAGCTTAATACTATACTAATTCTCCCCCCTCCTTATAGTCTAAAGTCCTATCTTAACCTTCTTATATATATAAATTACTATTCTTTTACTATATATTACTAATATATAGTGCCCTTAAGATAGATTTAGTAGTATACTATTATAACCTCCTGGTTCCTAAATAGCTATTACCTTAGGGCTAATGCTATGCCCTAATACTAGATATACTAAATTACTTTTCTTCTGTATATTCTAGTATATAACCTTAATTATGTACTTTATTATATGCTTTAGAGCACCCTAGTTAGGCTAGCTCCGGTATTGTTTTGCCCTTTAATTAGTTATAAAAAGGCTAGCATTATGCCTTTCTCTACCGGTCTCTGTTGTCCTAATTATAGCTTATAGGTTTATTCTGCAGAAGGGCCCCTTAGTTATATACTCCTTCCTCTTAGCTACCTCTTTATTAGTCCCCTAGTCTTTTCCCTATAATAACCCTTACCTATAGTAGCTATTATAACCTTTAACTAATAGCTGCAGAAGAACAGCAGCCTTATAGCATAAGCCTCCCTAGCCTACTACTATTTATTATTACTTACTAAGCATAGCTAAGACTATGCTAGATATGCCCCTATATAATTTAAGCATTTTTCCTATACCTTGCTTATTAATATTAGGTAAGTTCTCTCTCCCTTAGGGTATTTTCTAGTAGTATACCTGCTATATCTTACTTCCTCGTTATAGTGCCTAGTAATATACCTAATCTTATAGCAGTTATAATATTGCTTTAGGTGAATTATCTTATTATATAGCTTAGTATTAAAAATCTCTGCTTAGTATACTATTCCCCTATGGCATAGGTAGTTCGCTGCCTTAGTGCCCTTAACACTAACCACTAGTAGTGCCCTCATTGCTATTCCCTTTAGCTTTTATACTATTATCTTTACTATATTTAAACCATTCTCCTTTTTAATATTCTTCCTTATATCCTTAGTTATAATATCGTTTGTTAATCATATTAGGAATCCCTTAATAATCATACTAAATATCTTCTTATTTACTTCTGCCTTAGGTCTAAAGGCAACTCTTACCTAGGCCGTGTTTTTCTTCTATTTCCTCCCTGCTTTAGTAAACATAATAACTATATCTTTACTTTATAGTTAGTATACTACTACTGCTTTCTCTATACTAATAGCACTGTTTACTGCCTTTATAATCTCCCCTAGTAATCTGTTCCTAACTGCCTTACTAATAGTGTTTCCCTTTACTATTACTTCCTAGTAATAGTAGGCAAGTATTGCCATACCCTTTATTTAGGCCAAAGGGATTATAGTATTTTGCCCCATAGCTCTATAAGCTATAATAATTACCTAAGTCCCCCTAACCGCTAATCTAGTCCTAGGAATAGCCTTTATTGCCTCCTTAACCGCCTTCTTAACTATGGTTTCTACCTTGCTATTAACTACTTTGATAATTAAAGCCTATAGACCTCCTATACTAGTTCTTATTAAGGCTATCTCCCTTCTTACATCTATAGTAATTTATATAATAATTCTAATAAAAGCCTATACTTTTATTATTTCTACCTTTAGAATAACTTTTATTATTAATTCCTTTAGTAATTTTATTTTATTCTTTAGTTTTTCCTATACTATTATTACTCTAGGTTCTCTCCTTAGTACTATATTTCTTTCTAGGTAGTATCTTATCTATTATTAGTTACGGATCTATATAAAAATTTGTTAATTATTATGCCCCTTATACTGCTTACTCCCCTTATATAATGCGCTATTACTAAGGGGGGTAATTAATAATAAGGAATCCGATTCTGTGCTTCTTTTCTGTTTTAGGCGTAATACCGCGTCGTATCCGCGGTGTTGGGTCTTTTTGCTCTTCCGTTATTTCTATTATTGTTTCTTTAGTACTAGGTTATTACTTCCCCTTAAAATAGTTATTAAATATTATAAAGTAACACCTCCTTTTAGTTTAGTAGTGCTCTAAATAGGTATTTTTTTATTACTTAAATCTAAAGCTTAGGGTCTAAAAAGATAGTAGTGTTTCTTTTATAAGAAATAAACTTATTACTTATATTTACTATATTTAGTTTTAAGTCTAAAAGTCTAATGTCCTAGATCTTTTAGGTTAAACTTACTAACCCTTTTTCTTTAAGTGCCCTTTTAGGCTTAAAATCTTATTTTAGATTATATTCTAGTTAAAAGGTATTGTATTCTTAGTATTCTAGTGTTTAGCTTAGCTAGTTATTATAAGGCTCTTTAATATAGTAATAACTATCTCTATAACCACCCGCTTTATTACTATAGCTATCCGCTTTATAGCTATATCTACCTTCTTATTATAAGAAAGTTAGGGGTGGATTTATATATTATCCTATATTACTATTTCTAGAAGGTTTTTTTATATACCTATTACTTTATTATATAGGTAAATATAGCAGTATTTAGGAGTATTAGTATTATTAAGCACTAGTATAGTATATCTCCCTCTATTTATAACCTTTATACTCCTTAGAGTCCTGTCCTTACTACTAGTATTCTATTATTAGTAGGGCATAGTTTTATATATCCCTTAATAGAAAACCTTATTAAAGTGCTAATATTATTACTTAAGGATTTAGTAAAGTGCTTCCTTATTTAATATTTAGTAAACTAAAGGTTTATGTATTTTTAGGGAGAAAACCTTATTAGGGTGCTAATATTATTATTTAAGGATTTAATAAAGCGCCTCCTTATCTAGTAGTTAGTTAATACTATAGAAATCCTGCTTATTAAAAAGACTTATATCTTTTTATAGGGAAAAACCATTAAGTATGGGTTAAAACTATATAAGGTAGGTTAAAAGAAATCCTAGTGTTATTATAATAACTCATATATCCGAACTCCTATTATAATTTAGGTGAATCCTAATTATATAATAAGAGGTTTATTACTTATAGTTAGTAAGATTTATTAGTACTAGTATAATCTTATATAAACCCTATTACTTCTCTTAAGTTGCTTATTTTAATTAGGTAGTCTTAAGACCTTATTAGCTTAGGTATTATACTTATTATTTTACCCCTTTACTAACTAGAGTTCTAGCTAATTTACTTTAGTAGGGTAGGTCCGGTCTGCTAAGGGTTTAGTTGCTAAGTTATATTAGCTCTTATTATTATTAGTGTCGGAATCGCTCGTATGGATGATGGAAGGGATACGCCGCATTAACCAGGAATTATGGGTTGCATACAGAATACATACACCCTAATTAGCTGGATTATAGGTCATGTGACCTAGGGCTGTACCGTGGCTATAACACTACACCTCTGCATTATAGCCTTCTTCTTCCCCTCTTTTAAAGATATAGATGAATTAATTATTAAACCCCCCCCCCTATATTTATACTATAGCATACTTATAACCTAAGCGTTACTAACACTAATTAGTAGTTGCTAATAACTATAGATTTATTAGGTTATACCTAGAAGAGACTTGTTTAAACGCTTTTACTCACATAACTACAAGAAATTCTAATGTTATACTAACTAAAGGATTATTTCTTTAAATCATTAACTGTTAAATTGTTTATAATTATAAGAAGACTTAACTCTTATAGATCTTCTCCCTTATTATTAACTATTACTTGTTTATAATTAAAACCAGATCTTTATTGTTATTCACAGAGAACTAACGCTAACCGCTTTAATTAGTACTAAACACAAAGCCCAAAACACTAAAATATCTTTAAGCTAAGGAAAAATAGATGATTTTAATAAATAACTCTAAAAGGATGTTTACAGAAGAGAACTTCTAAAGAGCACCCTACCCTAAAAACTTTATAAGCACTATCTAATTCTATCCTTTAATTAGACTAAGTTAGTTAATAACATTAATGTTAATACAGCTACTAAACAACAGATTAATAACCGTATTATATATATGATTAACTACTACATTCTTAACAAAGGAAAAGGGCGTAATCTCCTTATTAACTTCTAGCAAGATTATAAAAATTAGATAAAGGATACTTTTAATAAAATCAATAACAACCTTAAGTATACCCTTTGTAATTACCTTAATGACAATGGTGTCGAAACAGCCAGAGGATTGAGATTAAATGTCTCTGAAAATCTTATTAATATCTTGAATATTAACCCTAACACAGAATATAAACCTTTGCTTGAAAAAGCAACTAGAAAAGGAGAAGAGATTCAACGACTTAAACTTTCTAATAACAAGAACTCTAATTATAAAGATTTTTATTCAACTAAAGACCCTCCCCCAGAACCATAAACCCTAACTAGAATACTTTTTAATAGTAATCAAAAAGCCCTTAATACTCTTAAGAGACTTTACCAGAAAGAAGAATAATATTCTAGAGAAGTATATAACTTTATTAACAAGAAGTTACTATATTTTAAAGAGAAATGTTCTTAAGCAGGAGTTTCCCCCTTACTTTACCTAAAAGCCTTCCCTATTATGCTTTAAGGTAAAGCCTATATATACTTCCTTAAATACTTTAGAGCAAAGACAATCCTATTTAAGGAGATGACTTAGAATATTAGAAATCACTTTAAAACACCTAAGAATAAAAGCTTCTATAAAACATAATTTGCTAATCTATGCCTTTGCTATATTATTATAGAACATCTAATAAAGAATAAGTTAGAATACTTAGAAATTCTTCTTAACTAACTTATAAAGATATTTAATAGCCTTTATAACCCTCTTAAACAAGATATAATTCTTCTTTATTAAGTATGACAAGCAATAGAAAATAATAACAATTTCTATAATGCTAAATTCAGGAATATGCCAACCTTTGAAGGATTTGTTAGTGATCTTCGAAATTGCCTCTTAGCAATAGACATACCACTAACCTCTATAAGTTAGTTACTAACAACTACTAATAACAATTTAACTGCCCTTATTACCTGGTTTACAGACTAAAACACTAACACAGTAATGTTTACAAACTAACGCTATTCATAAGCTATATATTATAAAAAACCTTAAGCTAAAGCAAGCTTAAAGAAATGCTTTATCTGCTGTAAAGAAGGATACTAGTTAACTAACTATCCTGCCTCTAAGCAGAAGAAAGCAAAAGTAACTTAGTAAAATAACAAAAAACACTAAAAACCACCCTTTAAATGCTAATACTATGCATTCCTACAGGCCTATAAAGGCGAAATAGCCCAACTTACTGCTACTAATGATAGTAGTAAGGACGAACACAAAAAAGCCGCTTAGAATGCCGCTTTCTTTACTACTAATAAAAAAGAGAAACCAGATAATAAAGAGGCTTGTAATACTCTCTCCTTTATAGTATTCTTTATGCAAGCACTGAATCCCCCACTCTTTTCCTAATTAACCGTAAACTTCTTGCAGGATAATGCTTTTAAACATGCCTTATTTCTTAAAGACCCCTACAACTATAATACTAATAAACAACCTTAATAACATGTATATCTTATAAATATAAGATATACAGCAGATACATTTTATAGTATACTCCCGGATATAGGAGCATTAGGAATTTCAACTGCTGGCCAAGGCCAAGTTAACGCTCTGATAAAAATCATAAAGAACCTTACAATTAAGTATTTCTCTAACCAAAGGACTATTACCTTTAGAGCCGGTACTGCGACTTTAACTAGTATTTTAAAGCTTTTAATAATTTTTAGCACAATACCTTTTTATATGCTTAATAGTGCTACACTGTTTTTATATTCTATTATAGACATGGATAGAATAGGTGTTAAACTTAACAATATTAAAAATCTTCTAATCCAAGGAGACAAAAAGGTACTTATTATCAGGAAATAGGGACATCCTTAGTAGACAGCTAGTTCTTAAGAACCTGCTATCTTTATGCTTTCTAAAGCCGAAATCCGTCAACTTTATCGCTAATTTAGTTATCCGTCAATCGACTAATTGAATAACCTTCTTGCCAGGGCTGGTAAAGAATTTAATAAGGCTAACATAGGGAAAATCACACATGCTTACTATTAATACCAGATAAACGCAAAAGCTCTAAGTAGATTTAAATTCACTCTTAAAGACAATATTAAATTTAACTACAAGGTCCTTGTTAATATTATGTAAATTAATAAGAAGCCGGTCCTATATATTATAGATTTAGTAACATTATTTTAAGCTGCCTGCTTTCTTGTATCTTAATAATAGAAAGCTTAAGATATCTAGAATGCCCTTAAAGAGTGCTGGATTAACATATATCTTAGACCCCCAGACTAAATAGTCCATAATGCCGGAAGAAACTTCGCTTCTAGCAAATTTAGGCATTTAGCTTGACTATTGTTAATTAATATTGACGAAGTCCCCGTTAAGGCTCACAATAGCATCGGAAAACTTAAGCGATATTATGCCCCTCTTTACAGAGCATATAATATTATTAAGACCGAAGCTAACGGTCTTCTCTTAAAATAGCAGATACTTTAAATAGCTATTAAAGCAGTTAATAACTCTGCTAGTCTAAATGGTCTTATTCCTACCCTTTTAGTCTTTAGAACCTATCCAAGGATAATAAATAATTCCCCCCTAAGCTTTATAGTTACCTAAAGAGCTAAGATACTTTAAAAAGCAATAGATAAAGCAAGACATAGTCTTATAAGACGCTAAGTCTATAATGCTATTAATACCTGCAATGGCCTAATAACCCTACCTATACACACTCTTCCTTTAAATTCTAATATACAAGTTTATTACAAAAAAGGCAAATGGACTGGCCCCTATAAGCTTCTCTTAATAGAAGGAAAGACTTATATTATTAAGATGCCTTATAGCCCCACGAAGTTTCGGTTTATAGTTATTAAACCATATATAACCTTGCTAGAGGTAGAATCTTCTCACAAAGAAGACCCGGTTTATAAGGAAGACCTGGTTTAAGGTGATGAAAATCACAAAAACCCCCCTAATAACCTAATAACTCTACTATAAAGAAGACATGGAAGACCCTGGAAACACCCTTAAGTAGAGGCTTTTCTTACTAAGAAAGAAAAGGCCGATTTTTAACTTATAATTAACCTTTATGCACAAGGAAAAATTAATATACCTAGAGAACCTTTTAAACTCTTTAATAAAGCAAAGATTAATGCTTTACTAGTAAGGAATGTGTTTGAATTTATAAAATTCAACCCGCAAAGGCATAGAGGTAAAAGACTCTTTAGCTTGCAAATAGTAAGAGAAGTTAAAGGTAAGGTAACTAACTCCCTGTATAAAAAGTTACAATGTTTCATCTAAGGCCATAGCGACCGTGGGAAAGAGGTTATTCTTATGCAGTCCCTAACAATTTAAAGAGCTAGTTAAAGGCTTATTATTGCCCTTGCTTCCTTATTAAAAAAGAAAGGCATTATGGTTTAGCTAAGGGATATTACCTAAGCATATGTATAGTTACAGACAAAGCTTAATCGCATAATTCTTGCAAAGCTTCCAGTATAAATTACATACCTTTACCTGCCAGACGTCATTATAGTTGTAATTAAGCTACTATACGGAATAGCAAAGGCTGGCACATATTAGTAGTTAATGTATTTTAATTATTATTGTCAGAGACTATAGATAATAACCTCTATATATAACCCTTATCTTCTTATTTCTTCTAGCAAAAGCTCGTCTTTTGGAATCATTAGAATGCAGACTAATAATACCTTAGGACTTAGCGATACTAAGTTTTTTAATTATAAAGAGGTTGAGTTAAAAAACGCCGAATTCCTTGCAAAGCTAAAAGAGAGGTTAACGATTTTAACACTATTAATGTTTAATGGTTGCATTTTAAGCAAAGTTAATAATAACACCTTCTTTTTGCAATAAAAGGAATAAGGAAGGAAGCTATTATAAGTTAATAACCCGACCGACTAAGCAAAATATATCGAACAGTAAGCACAAGGAGCATACATTACTCTAATATATTAACCTAAAGCATCTTATGATGTTTCTATTACTACCTAAGTCTAACATCCAGGATCTAATAATGTTTTAAGGCTTAATAAAAGACTTTAATAGCAAATTAATAATTAAGACTATATACTTTAATATATCTCTCTCTCGCTAAAAAACGCTGCTCTTTATATCTTTATTAATAGTTCTTTTACAAACAATAAAGACCTTAGCTCTTAACTAGGCTATGTAATCATCCTAGGCAATAAAAGGAAGGATAACAATACCTTTAAATTCACCCTTAAAGGAAATATCATAACATATAGCTTAACAAAATCTAAAAGAGTCATAAGAAGTGCATTAGCTTCTGAGCTATATAGGATGGTTTAAGGTATTAACATTGCCTATATAATAAGCACTACTTTAAATATTATCACCAACCGATTAAATAAGCCGAAAATTCTGATAATAATATGCACTAACTCTTTCTTGCTATATAAATGTATTATTAAGCTAGGGATAATAAAGGAAAAGAGGCTAATAATTAATATTATAGCGTTATGGCAGTTATATAAGAGGAGGGAAGTGGCTAAGATACGCTGGATTAATAGCAATAATAATCCTATGGATGCAATGATAAAAGCTTTACTAAATAAAGCTCTTAAGACCTTTATAACAAAGAATAAAGCCTAAATCCGTGTAAAAGGATAGGTTAAAAGACCTGTTACAAGAATTACCGCAAGAGCCGCCGCCAGAGCCGCTAAAGAATGAAAAAGTCCTAATTCCTCACCAAATCTAACAACAAATTAAGCGCCCAATAAAGAGCTTAAATTCGATGAATTCGAACGTGATTATAAGCGCCCAATTTAGTAGGATTAAACTCGGGAATTACACTCTTTGGCCCCCCCCCCACAATACTCTTTGCCTCTACAACTATTCGGCCTGGATCAACAAAAGTCATTCATTTAAAGGATGTTTTTCGCTTTATTACTTGTTTGTTAATATCTAATTATTTAGGGCGTTTTATGCATTTTTTTAGAGCGATTCCTCTTCTTCTTCAATAGAGAGAGAATTTGCAAGTGTCAGAATCGCTTATATAGATAATAGAAGGGATATGCCGTATTAACTAGGAATTATAGGTTGCATACAGAATGCACGCACCCTGATTAGCTGGATTACAGGTTATGTAACCTGGGGCTGTACCGTGGCCATAACACCACACCTCCGCATTATAGCCTGCTTCTTCCCCTCTTTTAAAGATATAAATGAATTAATTATTAAACCCCCCCCCCTACATTTGTGCTACAGCATACTTGTAACCTGAGCGTTACCAACAATTAGTTTAAATGGTTCTTATGTAATTAGCGCTATGTTTAATTACTAGTCCTAGTAACCTACCTATATTAAGTTTATAGAGGCCATTATAATTTAATTTAACTCCTTTATTTATAAAGTAAGGCTAACTAAAGTGTTTAAGATATTATCTTAGGTTTTTATTATCTATTATTAAAAGTTGGTTTCTATAGGATAAGTAAGGTTTTCTTTAATTTATCTTTATAACTCTTATATTACCCTTATTACTTTATATACTTCCTCTTATATTTTAGCTACTTTCTTAATACTTTATAGGATTTTATAAGCTAAGGTTTTACTAATAGTATTCTTAGTTTTAGGTTTTAGCTTATACCCTGCTATAATATTAAATAGTTCCTTAGTATCTATTAATTCCAAGTATACTTATTTTCCCTTGCTAGTTCTAAGGGGTTATAGGTCCTTAAGAGATTATAACTTTCTAACTAATTACTCTTCCTCTTTTTTAAGTATTACAGAATTTTTTATTATTAAAAAACCTTTTACCCCTTATATAGTCTTATTTATTATCTTATTTAGGTTAGTTAAATCTTTATGTATAGTAAACCCTCTTATATATATTAATATAATAAGGTTCTCTATTTCTTTATAGTCTTTATTATTCTAAAAGTCTAGGTAAGTAAAAGACTTATAGTAGACTAACTTATTACTTTTTGTAGATTTTTTACTAAAGGCTGGATTTTACTTTAGTAGTAATATAAGTTATATAATAATAGCTGGTTATTTTTATTATCTCTTACTAAATAAAGCCGTTTCTTGTGTTTTATTACCTCTTAAGGTCTCCTTAGGGTTATTATTTAAATTAGGACTTAAAACTATAGTTAAAAGGGTATTCCTAATACTTAATAGTTTTATAAGTTAAGAAGCCTTTAGTTCTTTAATAGGTGTAATAATAAGTAAGGTTTCTAGCTTTTTAAGAGGTATTATAGTGGTTAAAGTCTCTGGTTTTATAAGAGGTATAGTCCTAAGTAGGGTGGTTTTAATTCTTAATAATATTACCTTAGGTTTAGTTACTAATAGTTTAAGAAGCCCTTTCTTCTTAGCTTTTTTTAGTATTTATTATGCTAGAATTAGTTCTTCCCTAAAGTATAAGTAATATATAAGAACTAGGTTAACTAGTTATAGTAGTTCTAAGGTCTAGTAAAGCTTTCCTTTATAGAATTTATAACTTTTTAGGCAGGAAAGGTTCTTAACCTTATTATTAGTAGTTACTAGTCTTCCTTTAAGACTAAGAGGATTAGGATTCTACTTAAGGTATTTATAAAGCTTATAAATACAGTAAAGCTCTCCCTTAGTAATTATTATAGTATGCGGTTAGTATTTGTTTAATTCCTAGCGCTAACTTATTAATTTAGATATAAGTTTTATTAAATCCTTCTTATCTCTTAGCTTATAGCTTTACTATAGGTAGTAAATCTAACGTTTTAGTATACTACCTTGCTTATTAATAATAGTAACTCTAACTCTTTAATTATTATAGCCTTACTAGTTAGGACCTAGTAATCTAGTAATTTAACTTAGTATATCTTACTAACTAAAAGCAGTAAGTTCTTAATTTTTAGTTAAAACCTTATATAAAGGATACGAGTAATTACTACTAGTTATTACATAGTAGTATTATTATATAGTTAGTTAGAAGTAACTATAAAGCTATTATTAATATTATTATAAAGGGGTTATTAAACGCACCTATATATACTACTATTAAGTTATATAGTTAAGTGCATTATATAAAGGTTGTTATTATTATTGTTAAGTCTTACTAGCTACATAACGAATCCGTCCTATATAGGTGGGGATCCGACATCGCGGATTATCCTGTAACAATAAAGAAATAATCCTTTAATTAGCATAACGTTCGATTTCCTTATAGTTATATAAGTAAAACCGTTAGATGTGTCTCTTCTGTTAGTAACCTAGCAAATTTATAGTTATATAGCAACCACTAAACAGTATTAGTAACGCACAGGTTACGGCTATGCTGCAGCATAGTTGTAAGGGGGGTAACAAAGTCCAATAATCAATAATGTCTATTCTAAGGAAAAGAAGCAGGCTATAATACAAAAGTATAGTATTATAGCTACGGTACAGTCCTAGGTTATATAACTTATAATCTATCTAATCTAGGTATATATATTCTATATATAATCCATAATTCCTAGTTAATGTGGCATATCCCTTCCATCCTCCATACGAGCGATTCTAACACTAATAAAAGCTTTTTTTTCTAAAAATAATTTTATAACTTACTTAATAAGTATAATAAGTATAGCTATAAGGGTTGGAAAAGTATTTAGCCTCTTTATAAATATAAAGATTATTTATATAAAGAAGACAAAATATCTTATATTTAGTAGTACTAGTAGTATTCTTATTATTTAAGTTACTTATTATAGTAAGATTATTATATATATAGTTTAAGAGAAGTAATAAAGGAGCTCTTACTATAATAAATATACTTTTTATATTAAAACTATTAGTAACTAAATATTATTAATGGTATCACAGGGTACAATATACTGTAGCAATAACATGGGGGGGTAACAAAGGTCTGATTTCTATATGGTTATAATTTACTAAAGGGAAAAGGGAGGGGGATAATATAGAAGTATAGTATTATAGCTATAGTACTGGCCTATGTTAGATAATATAGTAATTTAGCTAATTAGGGCACATATATTATGCATATAACCTATAATTCCCGGTTATTATTATATATCCCTTTTATCCTCTAGACAAGCAATTCTAATACTTATAAACTCTCTTTTTATTAAAAAAGAGGAATTGCTCTAAAACACGTAAAAATCCATAAAAATCAACAAATAAGCAAAAATTAACAACGCTATAATACATAAGAAATATTACCTAAATAAATAACTCTTATTAGTCTAGAGCATCCTTAAAGCCCCTTAAATTAATAATATTTAAATGTATTAAATTTAAACTCTTTATTACGCGCTTAATTTAATTCTAGATTTAGCGGCAAATTTATCCTAAGCAGCTTTAGCTTTAACGCTTAACACTAGTCTATTTACCTAATCTTTTACTTAAATTTAAACCTTATTCTTAGTTATAAAGGTCTTAAGGCTTTTATTTAAAGAGGCCTTTATTATTATATTAGTAAGGTTATTATTACTATTTATTTACTAAATTTCTGTAATTTCCCTTTGCTTATATAGTGCCATAATATTAATTATAACCCTTTTTTCCTTTATAATACCTAATTTAATAATATACTTATATAATAAAAAAGAGTTAGTATATATTATAATTAGGATATTTAGCTTATTTAATTAATTAGTAATAATCCTTAAAGTTATACTTCTTATATAAATAATACTAACTCCTTAAACTATTTTATATAGCTTTAATACTAAGGTGCTCCTTATAACTCTTTTAGATTTTATAGAGCTATAGGTTATAATATTGCCTATAAGCGTGAATTTAGAGGTATTAATGTTCTTTTTCTTATTACTAAGAATTATTACATAGCTAAGCTATAAGCTAAGGTCTTTATTAATTATAAAGGAGCTGTTAATAAAAACATAAAAGGAGGTATTTTTTAGTAAGAGAGGCATATAGTAAAGTCTATAATTTTAATTATGAATTTATCACCTAAGCCTCTTATTAAGCTTTGTTATATTATTAGGTTTTAGTTATTAACTTTAGACAGTAATAGAAAGATTATAAGAAGCTTTAGGTTAGTAAATAAGGGCAATATATCCGCCTTAAGCCTTCTGCTTAATATATTAAGCTTAATTATCTTAGTTAACTTTTAATAGCTTTTTTCCTTATGCCTTTTATTATAAAAAAAAGGTATTATTATTAGCTTTACTTAAAATATAACTATTAAACATTAATAGTATTAATTTCTCTAGGCATTGTTTTAGCTTTATAAGAAATCTGGCATTTTTTAACTTAAATTCTTTAAAATTAAAAAATTTAGTATTACTAAGGCCTAATATGTTATTAGTTTGTATTTTAATAAGTTTAAAATAAGAGCTTTCTTTTAAAAAAATAAGAAGACATAGGTTATAAGTAAAGGTAATTATCTAAAGCTTTTAATAATAATAATTAAAATACGTTAACTACTAATATATGCCTACTTCTATAATTCTATAAAGTAGCTTTATTATAACTATAATAATATCTAGTGGATAGAGGTATGTAATTTATACTAAAAGCTTTATAAGAATCATATAATTAAGCTTTATTTATAACTATATATATGCTTAAGTAATATCCCTTAGTTAAGCTATAATACCTTTTCTTTTTAATAATAGAGTAAGAGTAATAATAAGCCTCTAGCTAGCTCTTTAAATTATTAGAGATTATATAAGAATAACCTCTTTCCTATAGTTACTATATCCTTAAATAATATATTATGATTTTTTATATAGGAAATTAGTTACCTTACTCTTAATTTTACATACTATTTATAAACTAAAGAGTCTCTTGTTTTTATGCTTCTAAGGGTTAAATTAAATAAATTTAAATATATTTCTTACTAATAAAGCATTAATCTTAGCCTTATTAGAAAGTTTAAAGGGTTTTCTAGGTATAGTAATCTTTCCTTACATATATAGGTTAATTATAAGTTAAAAATCAGCCTTTTCTTTCTTTATAAGGAAAACTTCTAGCTAAGGATATTTCTAAGGTCTTTTATAGCCTTTTTATAGTGGATTTATAGGGTTATTAAGAGAAGTCTTATAAACAATTTTATTAATCTTAGTGTTTTCCTAGTCTGGGTTGTTTAGGCCTATGTCTTGCTTTTCTTAGGAAGTTAAAGCTATTTTTATAGCTTTCTTATTTTAAGCTTAATTATCCTTATAAAAAGGCTTTGTTTTTAGTAAAGTAATATATAGCTTAATAACTATAAATTAAAACTTTATAGGGCTGTAAGGCATCTTAATAATATAAGTCTTTTTTTCTATTAAAAAAAGCTTATATAAGCTAGTTTATTTACCTTTCTTATAATAATCCTATATATTAGAGTTTAGGGAAAGATTATATATTAGCAGGGTTATTAGGCTATTTTAAGTATTAAGGGCATTATTAACTTAGTGCCTTACAAGATTATATCTTACTTTATTTATTACCTTCTAAAGCATCTTAGCTTTTTAAGCAATTATAAGGCTTAAGGGAGAATTATTTATTATCCTTAAATAGGTTCTAAAGACTAAGAGAGTAGGAATAAGGCTATTTAGGCTAGTAGAGTTATTAACTGCTTTAATAGCTATTTAAAGCATCTGCTTTTTTAAGAGAAAATTATAAGCTTTAGTCTTAATAATATTATATACTCTTTAAAGAGGGGCGTAATATTACTTAAGTTTTCTAATACTATTATATGCTTTAATAGGAACTTTATTAATATTAATTAATAATAGTTAAGCTAAATGCCTAAATTTACTAAAAGCAAAGTTTCTTTTAGCATTATAAACTATCCAGTTTAGGGGCCTAAGATATATATTAATTTAACATTTCTTAAGGGTGTTTTAAATATCTTAAGCTTTTCATTATTATAATCTAAGAAAGTAAGTAGCTTAAAATAAAGTTACTAAGTTAATAATATAAAGAATAGTTATTTTATTAATTTATATAATATTAATAAGGACCTTATAATTAAATTTAAAATTATCTTTAAGGGTAAACTTAAATCTACTTAAAGCCTTAGCATTTATTTAGCATTAGTAACAGGCATATATAATCCTTTTTATATTAGCTTTATTAAAATCTTTACTAGCTTTAGTAAGAAGGTTATATAGTTAGTTAATTAAAGGGTAGCTAAATTAATAATAAAGTTAGTAAATTTCTGCTTTTAAGAGCATAAAAACAGTAGGTTCTTAGTAACTAATTATTTACTAAGGATATTCTTATTTTTAAATAATAAATACTTTCTTTTCTTTTTAAATAAAAAGGTTCTTAAGATTATTAAGTTTAATACCTATTTTATCTATATTTATAATAAAATATAGAAAAGGTATAGTACTATTAAAAACATAAAAAGAAATTATACTAAAGATTATAAAAAGCTTTAAAATGCCATTTAAGGTTATACTTTTAGTACTAAAGTTAATAGTTCTTTAGTTAAAAGAAGGTTTAATTATAAGGACTGTTATAAGGTGCATTAAGGCTTTAACTTAACCTGAGCTAGTAGTTAAGATTCTAGCTGATTTAGTATCTAGGAGGATACTATAAAAAATTTCTATAATATATTATAAATTCATAAGAAATACCTGCTTTTATACGGTTTTATTAGTATTATAGTTATAAGGGTCTTTAATAAATACCATGTGTTTAAAGACATTATCTTATAGAAAATTTATAGTTAAGGCAAAAAAGAGAGGGGAATTAGGTGCTTATATAAAGAAAGTCATAAATATAAGGGTTTCTTATACTTTTCTATTATTTTATGCTTTTTCTTTTTTAAAAGTAATAAATACTGCATTTTAGGCAGCTTTTTTATGTTTATTCTTATTACTACTATCTAGTAGTAATAACTCTTTATCTTTACCTTTAAATGCTTATAAGAATACATAAAATTAGCATTTAAAAGGAGAAGATTTATGCTTTTAATTACTTTACTAAGTTTCTTTTGCTTTCTTTTATTTAAAAACAGAATAGTTAGTTAACTAATATCCTTCTTTATAATAAATAAAGCATTTCTTAGATCTAGCTTTATTTTAGGGTAAGAAAGCTTATAAATATTATTAGTTAGTAAATAAGACTATATTTGTGCTTAGGGTAGTATTTTAATATTAGTACTTACTTTCTCTTTTAATTTATTAACTTATAAATAATTTTAAAATAGGTTTTATTATATTCTTTGTTATAAGGTAGCAGTAAATATTACTAACTATACCTTTATAAGTATTAGTTTAAACATAAGTTATTTAGTTAAATTTAGGGCTATCTTAAATAGATATTTCTAGTTAGCGTCTAAGAATTATATCTTTCTTAAAGGGGTAATAAAGATTATTAAATAGGTCTAAGAATTATTAAATTATTAATTCTAAATATTTAAGTTTAGTCTTCATTAGATTTTAAGCTATAATATAATAGAATTTTATCTCTTAAAATTATATTTAGTAGAATTTTTAATTTTCTTTAGTCTTAAAGTTTTTCTTTATTTACTTAGTTATTATATTAAATAAAATAAGTTTTCTACTAAATTTCTTAAGGTAATACTTATAGGTATTGCCTATAAGTATTATTAATAGTACAAATAGGTATAACTTATAGGAAATTCCTTATACTATATAGATATCCTTAAAAATTAGGACTTTTAAATATATAAAGTTAAAAAGTACTTTAAAATACTTATTTTCCTTATTATAAACCCTAGTAAGAGAGTTTAAGGCTTTTTAGTCTATATTAGTAATTTCCTTTAATATAGTTTATTTTTTTTAAGGGAGAGGGTATTATTATTTTATTAGTAGGAGGGTTAGAAGGGTTAGGTAGGTTAGGTTTAGTTGTTATTAATATTATTATATTAATAGTATTGTTTTCTATTAAGAGCTTTTTATTAAGAAAGAAGATAAAATTATTTATACTAACTAAATTAGTAAGTACCTAGTTAATTAGTCTTTATAATCCTTTTTATATATTAATCCCTTAATCTTAAAAGATATCTTAAAGTACTTATTAGACTATAGGGGTAATTTTCTTAAAAATATTAGTATTTTATTCTTTAAAGTCTTTTTAATATATAAATAAAAATCTAGTACCTTATTAGTTACTAAATTTATACTAGTTAATATAATAGGTAAATTTATTATAAAGTTTAAAAGTTATAGCTTTTTTAGGGTTAATTTCTTTATTAGCTTTAGCTTATTTCTTTATAAAGTATTTAGAATACTTTTAAAGTTTTATAAAAAGGAAGTCTTAAATAGGTTAATTAGCTTTAATAGTAAAAGTTAAAGCTATTCTTAGTGTTTTCTCTATAAATAATAGTAAAGAAGATACTTTAATTATAAACTAGTAGTAAATTAATAATAAGGGGTAAATTCTATAAAAAAACTTCTTAATAATTATAAATAAGTAGCAAAAGTTAATAATAATAAAAAAAGTTGCTTTTAAGTAACATAAACAATGGATTCTATATAATTAAATAATTAAGTATATTATATTAAAAGTTTATCTCTTCTGTTAATTCCTTATAAATCTATAGTTATAGTAACTACTAATTAGTAATGGTATTATAGGATACGATATACTATAGTAATAACATAGGAGGGTAATAAAGGTCTGATTTCTATATGGTTATAATTTACTAAAGGGAAAAGAAAAGGGGACAATATAAAAGTATAGTATTATAGCTATAGTACTGCCCTAGGTTATATAATATAGTAATCCAGCTAATTAGGGCATGTGCATTATACATATAACCTATAATTCCTGGTTACTATTGTGTATCCCTTCCATCCTCCAGACGAACAATTCTAATTATTATTCATGTACGCTAGGTAGCTAGAGCCACTATCTAGTTCATCGACTAACTTCTTAATATAGGAAAAACCCTAAAATAGGGGAGAAAACCCATATTCTTCTATATAGCTCCTGCTAAGCCTTTAATATAAAGTCTTTATTATTTTTAACTATTAGTATAAGATATCTGCTAGTTCTCCTAGAACTGCAGATAATAATAGAAGTATAGTTATGCTTTATATAAAAGGTTAGTATGTTAGTAAAAACCCCCTATAAGCACCTCCCCTCTTAATCCGGCTCTTTCTCCTTTATTTTATTATTTGTATTACCTTTAGTCCCTTTTTTAACCTTAATATTATATATTTACTATATCTTATAAAGCTTCTTAGCTAACCTGTACTGCTAAAGTCGCCTAGTTAAGAGCACTTACTTTATAATATTTAGTGCTAGCTTTTTATTATTAAGCGCTGCCTTAAGCTCCTATAGGTCTCTTATTATAGGCACTGCTAGGATCAGCCTTAAATGGTTATATTTTAGGTAGAAAAGGATAAAGTAATAGATATCCTTATCTCCTTTCTAGTATTAATATATTAGTAATATTACCTTAGGCACTTATTTGTTATAGAGGAAGGTATTTAGCCCTATTTTCTCTGTTTAAAGCTATTTTAAGGCTGTAGATTTATACTTTAGTAGGCTGTTATAAAGCCTTACTATCTTTTTTATACTCTTAAAGTTAGGTTCCTTATTTGCTACTATTGCTTTTATTTATTTTCTTCTTACTTAAGCCTTATACCTCTGCTATATTTACTATTTTTCCTACTTTCTTTTTAATTCCTATCTAGCTATAAGGCTATTAGGGAGGGGGGGGGGGGTATTAGGAAACGCCTTATAGTAATTATATTAGCGGCCTGTTCCTTAGTGTTATAGCTATAATATTATTAAATTACATGCCTGTTATATCTTTTTGCTTATACTATTATTCTTAAGTCTTTAGTAGAATTATTGCTTAATGTAATTAAGGTATAGGTTTACTAATAGTACTACTGCTTTTATTTCTAAGAGTATTACTAGTATTGCCTTATATGCCTTTATAACCCGCCTTAAGTATTTATTTTATTCCCTTATAAATGCCTTTACTACCCCTTGTGCTACTCCTTTTAACTTACTATAGGTATGGTATATCCCGGCTTTATAGGCTATTATGCTTTTTATTACCTGTATATAAAGGGATCTTACACACTTTAGTTAGCATTCCTATATAAACATAGCTAGTACTATAAGTGCTAAGCTCTGCTATAATAATTTAGCATTTACCTTCTCTATATAGGTTAACTAATAAAGCTTTTAGTAAATTTAAACCCCTAGGAATTGCGCTAATTATATTAGTTATATTATTATCCTTTTAAGTTAGATTGTTATTATAATCACCTGCCTCTTCCTTATAAAGTATATTAGCTTGCTCTTCCCTAGGTTAAATCTTAGCTTATACTCCTTTAACTACTCCTTATATATCCTCTAGGCTTTTTTTAGTTATACTTTAGTCTTCTTTACTGTTTTTTTATATATTATAATATTTATATTATCTAAGAACCCTAATATTAATATTAATTCCGCTGCTGCTAGTTTTGAATATAGTAGTATAATATAAAGTAAAAAGAGAATAGGAGACGCTAGTAACCCTTGTAGAACACCTGCAGTAACTTAGATTTCCTTAGTAATATGCTTATTAAATGCTAATTATACTCTTCTTTTTAATATAAAGCCCTGTGCCTATCTGGCTATTTACCCTAGTAGTCCTAACTCCTTTATAGTGTAAATTAGCTGTTTATAGCTAATAGTATTAAACACCTTAGTAATATCTAGCTATAATGATAATACTATTCTCTAGTAATGCTATACTATCTTTATAACCTCTTTTAGCATGCTTAGTACTACCTCTATTAACCTGCTAGCCCTGTTACTTATTTATATATTTAGTAGTATATAGCCTTCCTTTATTATAATAGTAATCCTCCTTATAATAGCTCCCTTAATTACTTTTCTTAGTATATTTAATAGTAATATTAGCCTTTACCCCCCTAGTTTACTTAACTCCTTAGAGGTTTTCTTAGGTTTATATAGGAAAGAGTCGACAACACCGCGGATACGACGCGGTATTACGCCTAAAACAATAAAGAAGCATAGAATCAGATTCCTTATTATTAATTACCCCCCCTAGTAATAGCGTATTATATAAAGGGAGTAAGCAGCATAAGGGGTATAATAATTAATAAATTTTTATGTAAATCTATAACTAATAAAAGATAAGGCACTACCTAGGAAGAAACATAATATTAAGAAGAGAATCCTAAAGTAATAGTAGTATAAGAAAAACTAAAGAATAAAATAAAATTACTAAAGGAATTAATAATAAAAGTTATTTTAAAGGTAGAAATAATAAAAGTATAGGCTTTTATTAAAACTTTTACATAAATTACTATAAATATAAGAGGAGAGATAGCCTAAGCAAGAACTAATATAGGAGGCCTATAGGCTTTAATTATAAAAGCGGTTAGTAGTAGAGTAAAAACTATAGTTAAGAAGGCAGTTAAGGAGGTAATAAAGGCTGTTCCTAGGACTAAATTAGTAGTTAAGGGGACTTAAGTAAATATTATAGCTTATAAAGTTATAAGGCAGAATATAATAATACCTTTAGCCTAAACAGAGGGTATGGCAATACCAGCCCGCTATTACTAAAAAGCACTAGTAAAGGGAAGCACTATTAGTAAGGTAGTTAGGAATAAATTACTAGGAGAAATTGTAAAAGCAGTAAACAGTGCTATTAGCATAAAGGAGGCAGTAGCAGCATGCTAATTATAAAGTAAAGATATAGTTATTATATTTATAGAAGCAGGGAGAAAATAAAAGGAAAACACAGCTTAAGTAGGAGTTACCTTTAGACTTAAGGCAGAAGTAAACAGAAAGATATTTAGTGTGATTATTAAGGGATTCCTAACACAATTAACGAACCATATTGCGATTAAGGATATAAGGAAGAACATTAAAAAGGAGAATGGATTAAATATAGCAAAGATAATAGTACAGAAGCTAAGAGGAATAGCAATAAGGGCACTATTAGTAGTTAGTATTAAGGGCACTAAGGCAGCGAACTGACTATGCTATAGGGGAATAGTATACTAAGCAGAGATTTTTAATACTAAGCTATATAATAAGATAATCCACTTAAAGTAATATTATAACTACTATAAGATTAGATATATTGCTAGATACTATAAGGAGGAAGCAAGATATGGCAGGTATGCTACTAGAAAACACCCTAAGGGAGAGAGGACTTGCCTAATATTAACAGGTAAGGTATAGGAGAGATACCTAAATTATACAGGGGCACATTTAGTATAGTCTTAACTATGCTTAGTAAGCAATAAGAGATAGTAGTAGGCCAGGGAGGCTTATGCTATAAGGCCGCTGTTCTTCTATAACTATTAGTCGGAGGTTGCAACGGCTACTACAGGCAAGGGTTATTAGGGAGAAGAAACCAGAGGACTAATAGAGAGGCAGCTAAGAGGAAGGAGCATATAACTAAGGGGCCCTTCTATAAGATAAACCTATAAGCTAAGATCAGGACAACAGAGACTAGTAGAGAAAGGCATAATACTAGCCTTTTTACAACTAACTAGAGGGCCAAATAATACCGGAGCCAGCCTAACCAGAGTGCTCTAAAGCACATAATAAAGTACATAATTAAGGTTATATACTAGAATACATAAAAGAAAAGCAATTTAGTACATCTGGCGTTAGGGCATAACATTAGCCCTAAGGTGATAGCTATTTAGGAACCAGAAGGCTATAACAGTATACTACTAAATCCATTTTAGGGACACTATATATTAGTAATATACAGCGGAAGAATAGCGATTTATATATACTAGAAGGTTAAAACAGGACTTTAGACTATAAGGAGGGGGGAGGATTAGTATAATATTAAGCTATATAAAGTAAAGATATATAACATCTATTCCCTGGCTTATAAAAGGGAGTAGCAGACGCCTTTATAACACTTTACTAATACCTAGGCAAAGGGCCGGAGTATGTTTATAGGGGACTTTAACTAATATTACCCCTTATAGGACAGATTCAGCTAAATATCTTTAGGGCATAATAAGATATTAGAATTTATAATAAGGTGGCAACTCGGCCTAGCTATGCTATTTAAGGAAGTAATAAGGAGAGAATATAGTAGCAGGGATAGCACTATTAACCATGTGTAGACCACCCACGACGTTAGTATTAAATTCATTAGGCCAGTGGAAATCGCCGGATCTAACTATATACCCTAGCTTATTAGTATTAGGATAAACAAGGAATTAAGCAACAGCCCAGGGTTAGTCCAGGGTTAAAGGATAGTAAACAAGAACCTTATTATAGTAAAGGCTTTAAACAGGCTTAAAAAGAAGGGGTTAGAGCTTCTGCTGTACAACTAGTAAGAAATTAATAACTATACACAGTAGCTTACCTAACAGCTTACGGAGATAGCTAATATAGTAGCACCTAAGCAACCTTAAGAGCATAGTAAACCACAGCCTTAGTAGAATAAAAGGGTAAAGGACATAACAGCAGAGGCAAGACATGCTAATAGGCAGTAGTAGTAACAATAGACACAGGAAGTATAACAGGCCTTAATAAAAGCTATAAAAAAACAGGATCATATTATCTTAAAGGAGAAGAGAAGCAGCTAGCAATAGGCAGTTAGCAAGTTATCTAGGTCTAAAGGGAGTCTTTAGACCCTAGAGCATTAGGCCTGGCTATAAAGTAAACTTCCTCCTAAAAGGCAACAGGTCCCACTACTAACCCAGCTAGGAGATAACAGTAGGGAGGAGATAGTAGAGGTTATATATAAGGGTAAGGCAAGGGTATTTACAGAGAGGTTCTTCCCTCTATCTATAGCTAGGGCTCTAGGTCTAAAGGCAGAGGAGGGGACAAGATACTGTAATAATAATTAGGCAGTTCCTGTATTTATAAAGGAGGAAATTAAAGAGGTTATAAAGAATATAATAAGTTAAAAAGCCCTAGGACTAGATAAGCTGCTAACGGGTTTTCTTAAGCTATATAAAGCAGCCCTAATATTGTGTTTAACACGCCTTGTAAATGCTTACTATAGTTTAGGATATTATCCGGCCTCCTTCTAATAAGTAAAGGTAGTAGTTCTATATAAACCTAGGAAGTCCCTTAAGGAGTTAGGCAGACCAGGGGGGTGGAGGCTAATATTGCTATTAAACATAATAGGTAAAGTGATTAAGGGAGCTATTATAAGGAGAATTACTATTATAGTAAAGGAAGGCTATATACTACTAGATATACAGATAGGCAATAGGGCTGGCAGATTAACAAAGGTAGCATTAAGTACGCTAAAAGAGGTTATAAGAATAGTATAATATTACTAGGGAATAGCATTATTACTATAGCTAGATATTACTAGAGCATTTAATACTATTAGCTATAAATAATTAATCCGCACTATAAAGGAGTTAGGACTGCTAAGGTAAATAGCCAGATAGGCACAAGGCTTTACGTTAGAAAGGAGAGTATAATTAGCGTTTAATAAATGTATTACTAAGGAAATCTAAGTTACTACAGGGGTTCCGTAAGGGTTGCTAGCGTCTCCTATCCTCTTTCTACTCTATATTATGCTACTATATTAAAGACTAGTAGCGGCGGAATTAACGTTAATATTAGGGTTCTTAGATAATATAAACATTATAGTATATAGAAAAATAGCAGAGGAAACAAAAGTATAACTAAAAAGAGCCTAAAGAATATGTAAGGAGTGGTTAAAGGAGTACGGGCTAAGGTTTAACCTAGAAAAGAGCAAGCTAATATACTTTATAAGGAAGAGACAGGTGATTATAATAATAATCTGACTTGGAAGAGCAATAATATAACTGACATAATTAGCGTGATTTCTAGGGGTTTAGATTCACTAGAAGCTTCGTTAGTTAACCTATATAGAGAAGGTGAATGCTAAATTGTTATAGCAGAAGTTAGCACTTACAGCGCTGGCTGCGTCTATATAGGGATGCCGACTAAAGTGTATAAGATCCCTTTATACACAGGTAATAAGAAGCATAATAGCCTATAAAGCTAGAATATACCATACCCGTAGTAAGCTAGAAGGGGTAGTATAGGGGGTAGCAAAGGCATTTATAAGGGAACAGAATAAATGCTTAAGGCAGGTTATAAGGGCATATAAGGCGACGCTAGTAACACTCTTAGAGATAGAAGCAGTAGTGCTGCTAGTGGATCTGTACCTTAATTATATTAAATAATAATTCTACTAAAGACTTAAGGATAGTAGCATAGGTAAGAAGATACAGCAGGCCTGTAATTTAATAGCATCATAGCTATAACGCTAAGGAAGGGGCCGCTAACATAATTACTATAAGGCGTTTCCTGATGCCCCTCCCCCCCTCCCTAGCAGCCTTATAGTTAGACAGGAATTAGAGAGGAAGTGGGAAAAATAGTAGATTTAGCAGAGGTATAAGGCTTAGGTAAGAAGAGGACAGGCGAAAGTAATAGCAGTAGATGAGGAACCTAACTTCAAGAGCATAAAAAAGATAGCAAAGCTTTATAATAGCCTGCTTAAGCATAAATCTATAGCCCTAGTTTAGCTTTAAACGGAAAAAATAAGGCTAAATGCCTTCCTTTATAACAGACAGGTGCCTAAGGTAACTTTACTAATATATTAATACTAGGAAGGAGATAAGGATATTTACTACCTTATCCTGTCATGCCTAGAATATAACTATTTAAGACTGATTCCGGCGGTGCCTATAATAAGAAATCTATGGGAACTTAGGGCAGCGCTTAATAATAAGAAGCTAGCACTAAATATCATAAAGTAGGTGCTTTTAACTAGGCGACTTTAGCAGTACAGGTTGGCAGAGGAGCTTAGTAAGGCGTGGCAGATATATAATAATAAGGCTAAGAAAGGGACCAGAGGCAACGGAAATAATAGAATAGAGAAGGAAGAGCCGGACTAGGAGGGGAGGTGCTTATAAGGGGTTTTTACTAATATACTAACCTTTTATATAAAGCATAACCATACTTTTGTTATTATCTGCAGTTCCGGGGAACTAGCAGATATCTTATACTAATGGTTGGAAATAATAAAGACTCTATACCAGAGGCTTAGCGGGAGCTATATAGAAGAATATAGGTTTTCTCCCTATCTTAGGGTTTTTCCTATATTAAGAAGTTAGTTGATGGACTAGTTAGTGGCTCTAGCTACCTAGCGTATATGAATAATAATAATAGGTTTATATAGAACTACTACCTTTGCTTACTAAAAGAAGGCCAGATAGTGTCCTAAACCATAGTATGTATTTATAAGGCATATTAAATATAATATTAGGGCTGCTTTATATAGCTTTAGGAAACCTACTAGTATCTTATCTAGTACTAGGGCTTTCTAACTTACTATATTCTTTATAACTTCTTTAATTTTCTTCTTTATAAACATAAAAACTACTTAATTATTACTATAGTATCTTATCTTTACCTTTATCTTTAGACCTAAAGCCCTAGCTGTAAATAAAGGAAAAAACCTCTTTATAAATGCCTTTACCTTACCCTTATATATAACCTTTACTATCTCCTCCCTACTATTATTCCTTAGCTAAGTTAGTAATAGGACCTGCTATATCTTAGGAGGAAGTTCACTCTATAGCCAGGCCTAGTGCTTTAGGGTTTAAAGGCTTCCTTTTAACCTAAATAACTTACTAACTACTTATTACTAACTACTTTTCTTTTTCACTAAAATAATATAATTCTGTTTTTTTATTACTTCTGTTAAGGTCTGCTATAATTCCTATGTCTATTATTACTACTACTACTTATTAGCATATCTTGCCTCTACTATTATATTTTTTACCCTTTTATTCTATTAAGGCTATAGTTTACTATACCCTTAAGGTTATTTAAGTGCTACTATATTAGCTATTTCTATAAGCTATTAGGTAAGCTATTATATATAGTTATTAATTTCCTACTAGTTATATAGTAAGAGCTTTAATCCCTTCTTTTTAAGTCTATTTAAAGCCTTTATTATAATAAGATTCTTATTTACTATTCTCTAACCCTAAACTAACCCTAGGCTGTTGCTTAATTTCTTATTTATTTTAATGCTAATAAGCTAAGGTATATGGTTAGATCTGGCAATTTCTACTAGCCTAATAAATTTAATACTAACATTATAAGTAGTTTATATATAGTTAATAGTGCTATCCTTGCTACTATATTCTCTCCTTATTACTTTTCTAAATAGCATAGCTAGGCTAAGTTACTACCTTATTATAAATTCTAATATCTTATTATACCCTTAAGAGGTTTAGCTAAATCTGTCCTATAAGGGGTAGTATTAGTTAAAGTCTCTTATAAACATATTCTAGCCCTTTACTTAAGTATTAGTAAAGTATTATAAAGGCGTTTACTACTCCCTTTTATAAGCTAGGAAATAGATATTATATACCTTTACTTTATAATGCTTAATACTATATTAATCCTCCCCTTTCTTTATAATTTAAAGTCCTATCTTAACCTTTTAATATATATAAATTACTATTCTTCTGCTATATATTACTAATATATAGTGCCCTTAAGATAGATTTAATAGTATATTATTATAACCTCTTAGTTTCTAAATAGCTATTACCTTAGGGCTAATACTATACCTTAATACTAAATATACTAAATTGCTTTTCTTTTATATATTCTAGTATATAACCTTAATTATATACTCTATTATATACTTTAGAGCACCTTAGTTAGGCTAGCCCTAGTATTATTTTACCCTCTAGTTAGTTATAAAAAGGCTAGTATTATACCTTCCTCTACCGGTCTTTATAGTTTTAATTATAGCTTATAAGTTTATCTTATAAATAGGCCCCTTAAGTATATACTTCTTTCTCTTAGCTACTTTTTTATTAGTCCCCTGGTCTCTTCTCTATAATAACCCTTACCTATAGTAGTTATTATAACCTTTAACTAATAGCTATAGAAAAACAGCAGCCTTATAGTATAAGCCTCCCTAGTCTACTACTATTTATTATTACTTACTAAATATAGCTAAGACTATACTAGATATACCCCTGTATAATTTAGGCATTTCTTCTATACCTTACCTATTAATATTAAGTAAGTTCTCTCTTCCTTAGGGTATTTTTTAATAATATACCTATTATATCTTGCTTTCTTTTTATAGTACCTAGTAATATATCTTATCTTATAGTAGTTATAATATTACTTTAAGTAGATTATCTTATTATATAGCTTAGTATTAAAAATCTCTGCTTAGTATACTATTTTACTATAGTATAGGTAGTTTACTAACTTAGTGCCCTTAATACTAACTACTAGTAGTGCCCTTATTACTATTCCCTTTAGCTTTTATACTATTATCTTTACTATATTTAAACTATTTTCCTTTTTAATATTCTTTCTTATATTCTTAGTTATAATATAGTTTATTAGTTATATTAGAAATCCCTTAATAATTATACTAAATATCTTTTTATTTACTTCTGCCTTAAGTTTAAAAGTAACTCTTACTTAGGCTATATTTTCCTTTTATTTTCTTCTTACTTTAGTAAATATAATAACTATGTGTTTACTCTATAATTAGCATACTACTATTACCTTTTTTATACTAATAGTACTATTTACTGCCTTTATAATCTCCCCTAGTAATTTATTCCTAACTACCTTACTAATAGTATTTCCTTTTACTATTACTTTTTAGTAATAGTAGGCTAGTATTACTATACCCTTTATCTAGGCTAAAGGGATTATTATATTCTGCCCTATAACTCTATAAGCTATAATAGTTACTTAAGTCCTTCTAATTATTATTTTAGTCCTAGGAATAGCCTTTATTACCTCCTTAACTGCCTTTTTAACTATAGTTTTTACCTTATTATTAACTGTTTTTATAATTAAAGCCTATAGGCCTTTTATACTAGTTCTTATTTAGGCTATTTCCCTGCTTATATTTATAGTAATTTATATAATAAATCTAATAAAAGCCTATACTTTTATTATTTTTACCTTTAAAATAACTTTTATTATTAATTTTGTTAGTAATTTTATTTTATTTTTTAATTTTTCTTATACTACTATTACTTTAAAATTCTCTCCTTAATATTATATTTCTTTCTAAGTAGTACCTTATCTTTTATTAGTTATAGATTTATAAAAAAATTCTTTAATTATTATACCCCTTATATTGCTTACTTTTCTTATATAATACGCTATTACTAGGGGGGGTAATTAATAATAAGAAATCCAATTCTATGCTTTTTTTTGTTTTAGGCATAATACTGCGTTATATCCGCGGTGGTTCGTTTCTCTAAGGACTCGAGTAATTCTAATAATTATATATTATACTAAAAATATTTAACTTATATATAAAAAAATATAGTAATATAAAACTATAAAAAATAATTAGTAAAAGGGAAGAATAATTATAATCCTTAAAATAAATGTTGGAATCGCTCGTCTGGAGGATGGAAGGGATACATAATAATAACCGGGAATTATAGGTTATATACATAATGTATGTGCCCTAATTGGCTGGATTACTATGTTATGTAACCTAGGGCAGTACTATAGCTACAACACTATACTTCTACATTATCCCCCTCTTTTTCCTCTTTAGATAACTATAACTATATAGAAATCAGACCTTTATTACCCCCCCCCTCCCGCGTTATTACTATAGCATATCGTACCCTGTAAAACCATTACTAATCAGTGGTTATTATAACTACAGATTAGCTAGGAATTAATAAAAGAGAGGAACTTCTAATATAATGCACTTATTTATTTAATTATATAGAATCCGTTGTTTATACTACTTAAAAGCAACTTTTTCTATTATTATTAACTTTTACTACTTATTTATAATTATTAAGAAAGTTTCTTTATAAAATTTACCTCTTATTATTAATTTACTACTAGTTTATAATTAAAGTATTTTCTTTGCTATTTATTATAAAGAAAACACTAAAAATAGCTTTAACTTCTACTACTAAAGCTAATTAACCTATTTAAGACTTCCTTCTTATAAAACTTTAAAAGTATTCTAAATACTTTATAAAGAAATAAGCTAAAGCTAATAAAGAATTTAACCCTAAAAAAGCTATAACTTCTAAACTTTATAATAAATTTACTTATTATATTAACTAGTATAAATTTAGTAACTAGTAACGTACTAGGTTTTTATTTATATACTAAGAAGACTTTAAAGAATAAAATGCAAATATTTTTAAGAAGATTATCCCTAAGGTCTAATAAGTACTTTAAGATATTCTTTAAGATTAAGGAATTAATATATAAGAAGGATTATAAAGACTAATTAACTAAGTACTTACTGTTGAAAATTACAGGGAATTTTTAGCACTCTAGTGGTTAAGATACAGGTATCTCCTAGGTGGTTAGACGGACCTACTTTTACAGCTAATAAGATTATTTTAGCAGCTATAGGTAAGAATATTAATAACTATTAACAACTAGTATTAACCTTTTACACCTTATTATAAGCTAATAATAGCTATAAAATACATAAAAATATAGAAATTTAAAGTATTTTTAATTGCCCTATAGCTAATAATAAGTGCATAAAAACGCAACTAATAGATTAGTAGCTAGCTAGCTATTAAAGCTACTAGAGGTTAAAATCTTAACCTTTAGAGGAAAATTCTATTAATTTAGAATACGGAAAAGCAGGGCAATAACTTAACTGCTTTTCTTTATAGAAAAGTAGGTTAACCTATAAGTTATACTAATTTACAGATATCTTAATAACTAGAGGTCTTGAAAAAGTCTTAGGAATACTATTAAAATCAGGGAATTTAAGGCTTCCTTTTTATATAATAAAAATTTTTAGGTAAAATTTAGAAAATTAGAAAAGTTAAATGTAGGACATATTAGTACCTAGTTTATTAGGCTATAAGTTTATTTTTTTGTTTTTATATATAAATGATTTTTATAGAAAAAGAAAAGTAGTATACAAAGCCTAGCTAGTGGCCATAGGGTCTTGTTAAGCTTTATAGTGCATTTTACCACTAAAGCTTACAGGCAAGGCTAGATTACCTGACCTCTTAAAGGTTATCAACTAACCTTCTGGATTACTGGAGATCTAGGGTGCATACATAAGCATATTTAAGTTCATTAGGAAGCCCCCTTCCAGAGGATTCTAATGGTATCTAAATGTACCCTAGATGGGAAGAAACCAGGG
>AFQZ01000055.1:0-102967 GCA_000222935.2 Aciculosporium take MAFF-241224
TAGCAGTAACCTAGCAGATCTTTCTAAAGTATAATAGCACTAAACCTATTTACCTTCTTAAATATATTATTGTTCCTAAGCCTTATAGGAAGATATATAATAATAAGTACACTGCTTATACTTTATTATCCTATTACTAATTATTATAGCCTACAGCACTAAATGCTCCTATTGCTTAAGGAATAATAAGAAGTATAGTAGCGTTAGTTCCTTATAATTATTCCTATTCTGGTTGCTGTTAATTAACTGCTAAATGCCCGCTTAAATTAGTATTCTCTACTAGAAAATATTTAAAAAAAATAAAGAAAAAGACTAATAGTGTCTACTACTATTAAATGCCTGTAAGTTTATTACTTAAATATAATTAATTTGCTACTAATAATTCCTAGGGTATTATAAGTATAGAGGCAAATTTAGCTGCTATAATAGCTAAGACGAAAAATTCTAATATTTATAGATATACCTACTATATATATCTTTAGGTAGATATTAAGCTTAAGCTTAAGAATAATAAGCACACTATAATCTTACAGGGCATTGCCTATACTACCATGCTCATATAAATAGAGATTACTAACTACCTGTAATATATTTATACTTATAGTAAGGATATATATATCTCCTAGTTTATTTATAGCTTTATAACAGCTAACTTATTACTAGCTATATAAGCCTACTATAAGGGAAATCCCCTTGCTATGCATATTACGCTTATAACTATCCCTTACACTATATTAAAATTACTTAGCATTAAATCTGACTTTATTAGTACTAATAAATCTAATAACGGCTCTAAACAAAAGTAGCTTATTAGTAGTAAGGTTATAGTGCTTTTAGTAGCTATTAGTCCAGTATTAATAAAGATATATATCTTTAAGTATTGCTAATATCTCTTGTAATACGTTATACATATACTCTACTACCTTACTACTATACTCCTTTTATATTTTATTATAATGTCTTGCATATTAAAGTTCCTTTTTAGTACCTAGGAATTCTCTAATTTATTATAGCCTTTCTACTTTACTAAGTATTTGCACTGCTTGCCTTAATACTTATGTATTATAATTTGCTTAACCTTATATAATTCCTAGTTATAAATAGGTAGCTATAATATTACTACAGCCTTATTAGGATTTAGACCTTTATATAGCTCTAAACTTATAATATTAAATATATTATACAGGCGCATATTATCTAAAAGCTCTAGACAGTAGGCTAGTTTATATACACCTACTTTCTCCAGAACCTTAAAAGATTCTAAATACTTTGCTATAAGCTTCTTACTTAGTCAACAAAGGTTAATATTCTTAGTTAATAAGAGTATATAGTTACCTAGCAAAAAACTTATTAAGCCTTTTTTCTTATTATAGTACTTTATATACTATTCTTAAGTTATATATAGTAGCTGCTTAGTTGCCTTATATTATTATTATAATTCTTATACCCTTATTTCCGCTTATGCGTTCATAATATTTAGTGCCTTTATAATATAGTCTAGGCCCCTTAGCTAATAACCTTATAATAACTTTACTAAAGAGTAGCTATAGGCTAAGTACTTACTAGTATTATAAGCATATTAAGCTAAATATAAGTAGTCTTTCTAGTCTATTTGCTCTTATGCCCTAAATACTCTAAGGTAATACTCTAGGACTTAATTAACCCTTTTTATTTATCTGTCTATTTATAAGTAGAAAGTGGTACTAAGTAGTTATTTAGTTGCTAGTAAGTAGTAAAAGGTTCTCTTAAAACTACTAATAAATATTATCCCTTTATCTAAGACAATCCCTTTTAGCATGCTATAGTCCTTAAATATATATTTAAGGAAGATAGTAGTAAGGTTACTGCTTATTATCCTTATAAACATAGCTATATATAGCGCGTATTTTAAGAATTAATCCATAATAATAAGAATTATATTATGCTCCTTTTTACTAGCTTGTTTTATTAGGGGAAAGCTAGTAATAAAGTCTATAAAGAGCTCTTAAAAAGGTCTGCTAGGGATTAGTAATATAGCTAGCTTACTATATAGTTAATGTAACCTAGGCTTATTAACTTAATAGTTTAAGCATAAGCTTATATGGTTTTTTATGTCTTTTTATAATCCTAGCTAGTAGTACTATTTAGCTACTCTATAAATTATCTTACTTATACCCTAGTGTCCTGCTATAAGATTATTATAAGTAAGCATTAGAATTTCTATATACATACCTACTAGCATATATACCCTTATATTAAAACATAGTAAACTATTTTTATTAATTACCTAGTGCTCTTTAACTATTATATTGCTGCTACTAAGCAGTACTGTTTGCGTTTTATATAATAGATCTTACTTCTATACTTTTTAGATTACTATTATAATAGGTTTACCTAATAGCTCTTTAGTATATTTAATAGCACTTTGTCTTCTAATTACTATTAGTCTTACTACTAAATTACTATATACCTATATAAACTATGTTTATAAATGCATAGCTAGGGAGGTTTTCTTACTATAAACTTACTCTAAACTCTTAAATACTACATTATTAGATAGGGTTACTATTAATATGCTACTTAAATATATAGCTCTTATACTGCTTAAATGCATAGCTAGGGAGGTCTTCTTGCTACTAGCTTGCTCTAAACTTTTAAATACTACATTATTGAATAGGGTTACTATTAATGTTGGAATCGCTCGTCTTGAGGATGGAAGGGATACACAATAGTAACCGGGAATTGTGGGTCATACGCATGATATGCGTGCCCTGATTAGCTGGATTACTATGTTATGTAACCTAGGGCAGTACTATGGCCAAAACACTACACTTCTACATCGTCCCCCTCTTTTCCCTTTAAATAATTATAACCATATAGAAATCAGACCTTTGCTACCCCCCCACGTTATTGCTACAGCAATCACACCCTGTAAAACCAGCACTGATTAGTAGTTATTATAACCACAGATTAGCTAGGAATTAACAGAAGAGACAAACTTCTGATATAATGCACTTATTCACTTAATTGCACAGAATCCGTTGTTTATGCTACCTAAAAGCAACTTTTTCTATTATTATTAACTTTTACTACTTGTTTATAATTATTAAGAAAGTTTCTTTATAGAATTTACCCCTTATTATCGACTTACTACTAGTCCATAATTAAAGTATCTTCTTTACTATCTATTACGGAAAAAACACTAAAAATAGCTTTAACTTCCACTACTAGAGCTGATTAACCCATTTAAGACTCCCTTCCTGTAAAACTCTAAAAGTATTCTAACTACTTTACAGAGAAATGGGCTAAAGCTAATAAATAAATTAACCCTAAAAAAGCTATAACTTCCGAACTCTACAACAAATTTACCTACTATGTTAACTAGTATAAATCTAGTAACTAGTAAGGTACTAGGTTTCTGTTTATATACTAAGAAGACTTTAAAGGATAAAATGCCAATATTTTTAAGAAGATTACCCCTAAGGTCCAATAAGTACTTTAAGATATTCTTTAAGATTAAGGAATTAATATGTAAGAAGGATTATAAAGACTAATCAACCATATACTCGCTAATTTAGTTAGTATAAATAATTCTGTCTTCTTTCCTAATAGAAAGCTCTTAACAGGAAACAACACCATTAATACGTTAATATTAATAATAACCTTACCTCCCCCTAACCCTCCTAACCCTTCTACTAAAGAAATAATAATAAAAACAACAATCCCCTCTCCCCTAAAATAACAAACTATATTAAAGGAAATTACTAATATAGACTAAAAAGCCTTAAACTCTCTTACTAGAGTTTATAATAAGGAAAATAAGTATTCTAGAGCACTTTTCAACTTTATATATCCTAAAGTCCTAATCTTTAAGGATATCTATATAGCATAAGGAATTTTGCCTAAGTTATACCCATTTGCACTATTAATAATGCTTATAGGTAATGCCTATAAGTATTACCTTAAGAAATTTAGTGGAAGACTTATTTCATTTAATATAATAACTAAGCAGATAAAGGAAAACTTTAAGACTAAAGAAAATCGAAAATTCTACTAAACACGATTTCAAGAGATAAAGTTTTATTGTATTATAGCCGAAAATCCGATAAAGACTAAACTTAAATGTTTGGAATTAATAATTTAATAGCTCTTAGACCTATTTAATAGTCTTTACCCCCCCTCTGAGAAAGATATAATCCTTAGGCACTAACTAGAAATATCTGTTTAAGATAGCCCTAAATTTAACTAAATAACCTACGTCCGAACTAATACCTATAAAGGCATAGTTAGTAATATTCACTACTGCCTTATAATGAAAGATATAATAGAACCTGTTTTGAAATTATCTACAAGCTAATGGATTGCAAGAGAAAGCAAGTACTAACCTTAAAACACTACCCTAAGCACTAACATGGTCTTGTTTACTAACCGACGATATTTACAAGCTTTCTAACCCTAAAATAAAGCTAGATCTAAGAAATGCTTTATTTATTATAAAGAAGGATATTAGTTAACTAACCATCCTGTCTTTAAATAAAAAAAAGTAAAAGAAACTTAGTGGAGCAACTAAAGGCATAAATCCCCTCCTTTTAAACGCTAATTTTACATATTCTTATAAGCATTTAAAGGTAAAGATAAAGAGTTATTACCCCCGGATAGCAGGGATAAGGATAAACATAAAAAGGCTGCCTAGAATATAGCATTTATTGCATCTAAAGAAGAAAAGGCATAAAACAATAAAGAAGCACGAGAAACCCTTACATTTACAACTTTCTTTATATAAGCACCTAATCCCCCTCTCTTTTCTGTCTTAACTATGAATTTCCTGTAAGATAACGCCTTTAAACACGCGTTATTTATTAAAGACCCTTACGACCGCAATACTAATAAAACCACATAAAAGCAGGTATTTCTTGTAAATTCACAATATACCGCGGAAACGTTTCACAGTATCCTCCCAGATACTAAAGCAGCCGGAATTTCAACTGCTGGCCAAGGTTAAGTCAACAATACCCTCAACACTCAAAATAGCCTAATAACCCTGCTAACATATAATCTCCCCTTAAACTCTAATGTATAAGTTTATTATAAGAAAGGTAAATAGACTAGCCTATATAAGCTTCTTTTAATAGAAGGAGAGACTTATATTATTAAAATGCCTTACAGCCCTACGAAGTTTCAATCTATAGTTATCAAGCCATATATCACTTTACTAAAAGCAGAGACTTCTTATAAGGATAACTAAGCTTAAAATAAGGAAGCTATAGAAATAGCTTTAACTTCCTAAGAAGGGCAAGGCCTATGCCTAAACAACCCTAATTAGGAAAACGCTAAGATTAATAAAATTATTCACAAGACCCCCCCCAACAAAATTATTCACAAGACTCCCCCTAATAACCCTATAAATCCAACACAAAGAGGCCGTGGAAGACCTTAGAAATACCCTTAACCAGAAGCTTTCCTTATAGGGAAAGAAAAGGCCGACTTTTAGCTTACGGTTAATCTCTACTTAAAAGACCTGTTGTGAGAGTTGCCGCGAGAGCCGCCGCCGGAGCCGCCAAAGAATAGGAAAGTCCCAATTCCCTACCAAATTCAATAACCAATTAAGCGCCTAATTAAGAGTTTAAATTTAATGAATTTAAACGCGATTATAAGCGCCCAATTTAGTAGGATTAAACGCGGGAATTACACTTTTTAGTCCCTACTATACTCTTTAGTCTCTAATAGCAATAATAACCTTACTAACGCAATAATAAAGGCTTCCCTGAATAGAAGCATTAAGACCTTTGTGACTAAGAATAAGGCTTGGATTTAAGTAGAAGGTTAGGTAAAGAGACCGGTATTAAGCGTTAAAGCTAAAGCTGCTTAAGCACGCAACAAAGAGTTCAAATTTAATAAATCTGAACGCGATTAATTAAGGGACTTTAAGGATGCTCTAGACTAGGGAAAAGTCATTTATTTGGGTAATATTTCTTATGTATTACAACGTTATTAATTTTTGCTTATTTGTTGATTTTTACAGATTTTTTACGTGTTTTGGAGCGATTTCTCTTTTTTAATAAAGAGAGAGTTTGCAAGTATTAGAATTGCTTGTCTTAAGGATGGAAGGGATACATAATAGTAACCGGAAATTATAGGTCATACACACGATGCACATGCCCTAATTAGCTAGATTACTATATTATGTGACCTAGGGCAGTACTATGGCTAAAACACCATACTTCTGCATCGTCCCCCTCTTTTCCCTTTAGATAATTACAACTATATAGAAATCAGACCTTTGCTACCCCCCCACGTTATTGCTGCAGCAATCACACCCTGTGAAACCAGCAATTAATATACTACTTAAATATATAGCTCTTATACTACTTAAATGCATAGCTAGGGAGGTCTTCTTGCTACTAGCTTGCTTTAAACTCTTAAATACTATATTATTAAATAGGGTTACTATTAATATACCACTTAAATATACAGCTCTTATACTACTTAGATACATAGCTAGGGAGGTCTTCTTACCACTAGCTTGCTCTAAACTCTTAAATACTATATTATTAAATAAGGTTACTATTAATATACTACTTAAATATACAGCTCTTATGCTGCTTAAATATATAGCTAGGGAGGTCTTCTTACTACTAGCTTGCTTTAAACTCTTAAATACTATATTACTAAATAGGGTTACTATTAATATACTACTTAAATATACAGCTCTAATACTGCTTAAATGTATAGCTAGAGAGGTCTTCTTACTACTAGCTTACTTTAAACTCTTAAATACCATATTATTAAATAGGGTTACTATTAATATACTACTTAAATATATAGCTCTTATACTACTTTCTCTTTATATCTCTTATAATAAGGCCTTTACGCCTTAGGACATTATTATATATACTACCTTATTAGTACTACTATTAATCTACTCCTTCTCTATAAACTTATTTAAGAACATTAGCAGGTATAATAACCATGCCTTTACTATAGCTACTCTTAAGAAATGGTCTAGTCTTTATAATAGTCTGTTAGCTAGGTTTAACTTCTCTAGCCTATGCTTAATTATAAAATCATACAAATAAAGTTTATCTAATACTATAACCTATTTACTAAAGAGCTTTGGTTTTATTACTAGGTATTTATAGTTTAAGTAATTAGTAATTACTTTTATTAAATACTATAAGTAAGCTAGGTAATGCCTTTATATGCAAAAAGCTTCTTATATGGCTAGTAGCTTAGTATTAGGTGTTATATAGCAGAGTTCAGGACCTGACAACTTTTATAATATATATATAACTAGGTGCTAATTGCCTAGCACTAACATTACTAATACTATACTAATAGTAAACGCTAAGGTATTTATTTTAACTTAAAGGGGGGCTGTTAGATTAAAATAAACTAAAACTAGTACTTCTAAAAACTTTTATTTTAGCATCTTAAATGCAGCTTATGTGTTATAAGGTAGTTTAAAGGTTCCTTTAAACTCTCCCTTTAAAAGGTCTATTAATAAGACGGCTATTTTACTATATACTCTAATAAACCGTTAGTAGAACCCTGTAAACCCAAGGAAGATTTATATCTCTAGCACGCTGCTAGGTAGCGGCTATTCCACTACTACCTTAATATATTCTGGTTCTATTTTAATACCCTTTAGT
This sequence comes from Aciculosporium take MAFF-241224, assembly GCA_000222935.2. Taxonomy (NCBI): domain Eukaryota; kingdom Fungi; phylum Ascomycota; class Sordariomycetes; order Hypocreales; family Clavicipitaceae; genus Aciculosporium; species Aciculosporium take. The sequence continues at coordinate 7,629 of AFQZ01000055.1, forward strand.
ATAATAATAAATCTAAGGAAGCTAATCCTTATTAATAAGAATTTGCATTTATTAAGGTTTATATATAGCTTTATAATACATAATCTTTATAAGACTAGTTTAACATACCCCTTATACACTACTGTATTACTACTATAAATTAGGATATTATTTAAATAGATAATATATATTATATTTACTAGCTCTTCTAGTATAGTATTAATATATTCTTAGAAGGTAGCAGGTGCGTTCACTAAGCCAAAAGGCATAATAAGATATTTAAAGTAACTATATTAGCATTAGAAAGCTGTCTTCTACTTATTACCCTTGCGGATATATATTTAGTAGTAAGCATCTTTTAAGTCCAGCTTTGTATAAATTATTGCTTCTCTTAACCTATCTAATAATTCTAATATAAGGAGAAGAGAGGCCTTATCCTTCTTAGTAACCCTATTAAGGCCTTTATAATCCATATAAAGGCATAGTTGGCCTTTCTTTTTTAGTATAAATAAGATTAGGGCTCCTGCTAGACTTATTAATCTTCTTATCTAGCCTTTCTTTTATATATCTACTAAGTATTTACAGAGAACTTACAGCTCTTTCTCTGCTAGGTTATAAATTAGTTCCTATAGTAGCGTTCCTCTTTCTATTAATTCTATTATATAAGTTTTTCCTTCTAGAGAGGGTAGCTTACTAGCTAACTCCTTTAAAAACATATCTATAAATTCTTTGTATTTTAATAGGAGTATCTTTATAATAACCTCTTTACTTCTTTCATTTTTAACTAGTTCTTCCTAGGAGACGGATAATTATACTATATATTAGCTAAGGATTAGCATTATACCTACTGCTTCCTTTACACAGTAAATCTATTATAAGCTAGCAACTAGCTTTAAGCATTCCCTTATCACCAGGTGTCTCTAATAACCTAATGCCTATAATAGTACTTTTAGCTTATAGTCTACAGCCTAGTCCATTCCTAGGATTAGTCCTTCTCTAGTATCTACTATATAGTAGTAAAGTTAACAGAATTTACTATAACCTATACTATCTGTTATTTATACCACCCTATTAATAACACCCTAGTACTTTAATTCTATTAGTAAGGCGCTCTCTAGCTTTACCTTATTTGCTTTTACCCTGCTTTAGTCCGCCTTTAATAATAAGTTTAAATATATTATTAAGTTTATTACTCCTAGGTTAAATAGTATATTTACTACTACCTAGCTTCCTTTTTACTATAGTTTTATCTTTATCCTTATTTAAGAGTTATTAATTTTATTCTTAAAGTCCTTAATTTAGCCTAGGGGTTTAACTATAATAACATATCCCTAAGTGCATATTATAGTTACTAGCGTTATATTTAGGTCTATAGCTTACACTGCTTTTTTATAGTTATTATAATATAAGCTTATTATATGCCTATTTAAACCACACGTCTTATAATTAGGTGCTTTATAATAAGGAGTAATATAGCCGTATTTTCTATATTTAAAATAAGAATAAGATTACTAGCCCTAGGTTGTCTCTTTCTTACTGCTTATTCCCTGCTTATCCTTTAATAGCAATGTTAACCTAGCTTATTTCCTATAGGGATAGGGTCTCTTATTATACCCCTTAGTAGCTACTTCTGCCTTATAACCTTGTTTAATAAGGTATACCTAAGACTTAGGGAACTCTTAGCTAAGGACCTGCTTCCTTATTACATAGTTTAAGCTATTAATAAACATATAAATTCAAATTCTCTTAGAAATATCTTTAGGTAACTCCCTCTTTATCTTGCCTTAAATCTTAATAAACGCTATAAATAGCTAATTATCTTATTATTATAACTCTAGTAGTAACTTTATTGCTTTTAGGTAGTATATATTCTTATTTATTACTCCGTCCTTTAGCTATATAACAAAGTCCTTCTAGCTATAATTATTAAAGTTTATAATACTATCCGTAGCTATATACTTATTTTATTACTACTTTACTTCCTTTGCTAAGCAGCTGCTAGTATAGGCAACCTTAGTTAAGTTATTTATAAAGGTTACTTTATTTATAATAAAAGCTATATTTAGGTTTATAAGAAAGGATTATAAGTTCTTATAGCTATTTCCCTTATAAACTAGGGCTTTTAATTATGCTTTTATAAGGCTATATTATAGGTAAGTTACTATTAATTAGTTACCTAGAGTATTTATCTAGAGAGAAGCAGTTAGACTAGGCTCCTCTAGTATAGTTACTAAGGGGTTTGTTAAGTCCTACTATATTTTCTTAAGTTAAGTGCACTTCTAAATAAGGTATAGCTTCCTTATAGCTTCCTTAAGTTCTTAATTTAACTTATCTTTCTTATTAGCCTATATATTAATATCTTAGATTTAGGTATGCTAGGGTTTAGGTCTATAACGCTAATTACTTATAGTATTATTAAGGTAAGTTTGTCTTATTTTTATAGGTTTTCCTATTCCACTCTCTAATATAAGTATAGGGGTTTTTAACTATAATATAATATCTTATACTATAGTAATGCTAGAGCTGCTTCTGTTTTTATTAAATTTATCTAATACCTATGTAGTTACTATATTAATATAGTTACTTACTTATATATTTATTCTCTAAGTTAATATCTTTACTAAGCTAATAGTTTACTATTCTTATAGGAAAAAGTAAATATTCTATTATAGTTAAAGGTTTACTAGTAGAGTAAAGGCTATAGTTAAGCGTACTTATAGCTAAATAGCTATAAGTAAGGTTAGTAATATAAATACTATATTCGCTAGCCTCTTTATCTCTCTATAAGGCCTATCCTCCTATATACCTATATATAGCTAGGGCGCGGCTCGCCCTAGTAGGTCTCCGTACTCTCACGCTCTTGTCTCGTAACTCCCCTAACAGTAACAAATCCGTCCTATATAGGTAGGGATCCGACATCGTGAATTATCCTGTAACACTAAGAATATCTTTATTTCCAGATAATAAATACTTTCTTTTCTTTTTAAATAAAGAGGTTCTTAAGATTATTAAGCTTAACACCTATTTTATCTATATTTATAATAAAATATAAGAAAGGTATAGTACTATTAAGAATATAAAAAGAAATTATACTAAAGATTATAGGAAGCTTTAAAATGCTATTTAAGGTTATGCTTCTAGTACTAAAGTTAATAGTTCTTTAGTTAGAAAAAGGCTTAATTATAAGGTTTATTATAAGGTGCATTAAGGCTTTAACTTAACCTTAGCTAGTAGTTAAGATTCCGGCTGCTTTAGTATTTAGAAGGATACTATAAAACGTTTCCATAGTATATTATAAATCTATAAGAAATACCTGCTATTATGTAGTTTTATTAGTATTACGGTTATAAGGGTCTTTAATAAATAACATATATTTAAAGGCATTATCTTATAGGAAATTCACAGTTAAGGCAGAAAAGAAAGGGGGATTAAGTGCTTATATAAAGAAATTTATAAATATAAGGGTTTCTTATGCTTCTTTATTACTTTATGCCTTTTCTTTTTTAAAGGTAATAAATACTACGTTTTAGGTAGCTTTTTTGTATTTATTCTTATTACTACTATCTAGGGGTAATGACTTTTTATTTTTACCTTTAAATGCTTATAAGAATACGTAAAATTAGCGTTCAGAAGGAGGGGATTTATACCTTTAGTTACTTTACTAAGTTTCTTTTGCTTTTTTTTGCTTAGAAATAGAATGGTTAGTTAACTAATATCCTTCTTTATAATAAATAAAGCATTTCTTAGATCTAGCTTTATTTTAGGGTTAGAAAGCTTATAAATATTATTAGTTAGTAAATAAGACTATATTAATGCTTAGGGTAGTGTTTTAAGGTTAATACTTGCTTTTTCTTATAATCTTTTAGCTTATAGATAATTTTAAAACAGGTTCTATTATATTCTTTATTATAAGGCAGTAGTAAATATTACTAACTATGCCTTTATAGGTATTAGTTTAGACGTAGGTTATCTGGTTAAATTTAGGGCTATCTTAAATAAATATTTCTAGTTAGCGCCTAAGGATTATATCTTTCTTAAAAGGGTAATAAAGACTATTAAATAAGTCTAAGAGCTATTAAATCATTAATTCCAAACATTTAAGTTTAGTTTTTATTAGATTTTCAGCTATAATATAATAAAACTTTATCTCTTAAAATTATATTTAGTAGAATTTTTAATTTTCTTTAGTCTTAAAGTTTTCCTTTATCTACTTAGTTATTATATTAAATAAAATAAGTCTTCTATTAAATTTCTTAAGGTAATACTTATTAGCATTACTTATAAGCATTATTAATAGTGTAAATAGGTATAACTTAGGCAAAATTCCTTATACTATATAGATATCCTTAAAGATTAGGACTTTTAGATATATAAAGTTAAAAAGTGCTTTAAAATACTTGTTTTCCTTATTATAAACTTTAGTAAGAGAGTTTAAGGCTTTTTAGTTTATATTAGTAATTTCCTTTAATATAGTTTGTTCTTTTAAGGGAGAGGGGATTATTATTTCTATTATTATTTCTTTAGTAAGAGGGTTAGGAGGGTTAGGTAGGTTAGGTTCAGTTGTTATTAACGTTGTTGTATTAATAGTGTTGTTTCCTGTTAGGAGCTTTCCATTAGGAAAGAAAATAGAATTATTTATACTAACTAAATTAGCGAGTACCTAGTTAATTAGTCTTTATAATCCTTCTTATATATTAATTCCTTAATCTTAAAGAATATCTTAAAATACTTATTAGACCTTAGGGGTAATCTTCTTAAAAATATTAGCATTTTATCCTTTAAAGTCTTCTTAGTATATAAATAAAAACCTAGTATCTTACTAGTTACTAAATTTATACTAGTTAATATAGTAGGCAAATTTATTATAGAGTTTAAAAGTTATAGCTTTTTTAGGGTTAATTTCTTTATTAGCTTTAGCTTATTTCTCTATAAAGTATTTAGAATACTTTTAGAGTTTTATAGAAAGGAAGTCTTAAACAGGTTAGTTAGCTTTAGTAGTAAAAGTTAAAGCTATTTTTAGGGTTTTCTTTATAATAAATAGCAAAGAAGATACTTTAATTATAGACTCGTAGTAAATTAATAATAAGGGGTAAATTCCATAAAGAAACTTCTTAATAATTATAAATAAGTAGTAAAAGTTAATAATAATAGAAAAAGTTACTTTTAAGTAGCATAAACAACAGATTTTATGCAATTAAATAAATAAGTGCATTATATTAAAAGTTTGTCTCTTCTGTTAATTTCTAGCTAATCTGTGGTTATAATAACCACTAATTAGTAATGGTTTCACAGGGTACGATATACTATAGTAATAACATAGGGGGGGTAACAAAGGTCTAATTTCTATTTTAGTTATAATTATTTAAAGGGAAAAGAGGGAGATAATATAGAAGTATAGTGTTATAGCTATAGTACTACCCTAGGTTATATAACATAGTAATCCAGCTAATTAGGGCACGTGCATTGTGTATATAACCCACATTTCCCGGTTATTATCGTGTATCCCTTCTATCCTCCAGACGAGCGATTCCAATAACTATAGTATGCTAAAAGGGATTATCTTAAATAAAGGAATAATATTTACTAGTAGTTTTTAGAGAACCTTCTGCTACTTACTAGTAACTAACTAACTACTTAGTACTACTTTCTACTTATAAATAAATAAATAAATAAAAAGAGTTAACTAAGTCCTAGAGTACTACCTTACAGTATTTAAAGTATAAAAGTAAATAAACTAAAAAGACTACTTATATTTAGCTTAATATACTTATAATACTAATAAGCACTTAGCTTATAGCTACTCTTTAGTAGAGTTATTATAAGGTTATTAGCTAAGGGGCTTAAACTATATTATAAAGGCACTAGATATTATAAATATATAAGCGGATATAAGGGTATAAGAATTATAATAATAATATAAGGCAACTAAGTAGCTACTTTATATAACTTAAGAATAGTATATAAAGCACTATAATAAGAAAAAAGGCTTAATAAGTTTTTACTAAGTAATTATATACTCTTATTAACTAAGAATATTAACCTTTAGTAACTAAGCAAGAAGCTTATAGCAAAGTATCTAAAACCTTTTAAAGTTTTAGAGAAAATAGGCATATATAAACTAGCCTACTGTTTAGAGCTTTTAAATAATATACGCTTATATAATGTATTTAATATTATAAGTTTAAAGCTATATAAAGGTTTAAATCCTAATAAGGCTATAGTAATATTATAGCTATTTATTTATAACTAGGAATTATATAAGGTTAAGTATATTATAATATATAAGTATTAAGGTAAGTAGTATAAATACTTAATAAAGTAAAAAGACTATAATAAATTAAAGAATTCCTAAGTACTAAAAAGAAACTTTAATATATAAGACATTATAAGGGATTATAAAAGGAGAATAGTAGTAAGGTAGTAGAGTATATACATAATATATTATAAGAGATATTAGTAATATTATAAAAGTTAATATTAAGAAAGCAGTAAGCGGAGTATATGTATAATATATTATAAGAGATATTAGTAATATTATAAGAGTTAATATTAAGAAAGCAATAAGATAGCAAAGTATATATATAATATATTATAAAAGATATTAGTAATATTATAAGAGTTAATATTAAGAATAAGTATAAGCTAGAACCTAGTAAAGACCTTGCTATAAGGTTATTATAAGATTAGATTTACTATTAAAAATATAAGAAGTAGGGGAGGCTTAGTGTAACATATATGTTTAGTAAAGTTATAATAAATAATAATATAAGAGTTATATATTTAAGAAAAGGGGCTTGCTAGGTTATAGTAAGAGAGTTATAAAAAAGTAGAAAATAAGGCCTAGGACTACTTATAGTAATTAAGAGTAATTATAAATAAGAGAAGGCACTCTATTAAAAGAGTTATAAAATAAGAGTATAAGGATATAAAGACCTACTAAAGCAAGCTATGCCCTAGCTATATATAGGTATATAGGGGGATAGGCCTTATAAAGAGATAGAGAGGCTAGTAAATATAATATTTATATTACTAACCTTACCTATAGCTATTTAGCTTTAAGTATGCTTAACTACAGCCTTCACTCTACTAGTAGACCTCTAACCATAACAGTTATAGGCATAGTACTACCCTAGGTTATATAACATAGTAATCTAGCTAATTAGAGTGTGTGTATTATATATATAACTTATAATTTCTAGTTACTATAGTATATCCCTTCCATTCTCCAGACGACCGATTCCGACAGTCATCTATATAAAAAATATAATATATTTAATTTTAAGAGCTTTATAGAGTTTAATAGCTATTTTTTAATAATATATCTTATTTTCTTAATAAAACATTTTATATAATATAATATTTTTTTATTATATTTTATACTAATAATAGCTATATATCTATAAACTACCTTATAATATATAAAATATAATAATATTAGTACTTTACTATTAAAATACCTTTTTACACTGTAATACTATTAGATAAAATTTTATATATTTTAACCCGATTTTCGTTGGCTAAGCTGTTAGGCCTACAACAGCCTGCTGGGGACCCTGATGATAACCCCGCCTCTTCCGCTACGGTACTAGTAATTAAGTGCCTGGTACGTACGGCGATGGCTCATACGGCAATGACGGCAATGACGGAAGATGACGGAAGATGACGGATGGAACTCCATCACAGCTACTACATGCCTACCTACCTACTTACACTGTAGTGCGGACTTTGTTGCAGAAGATCAACGAATTTCACATCCACTTTAACACTGAACATGGAAGCGCCTCAATGTTTTCTTTCAATATTAGAAGAGCTTTGAGACCCCTTTGGCACTTGGGGTATTTGGGCTTTGTGGTCGACAATCTCCGTACTCAATTTATAGCGATTCGGTCGTCCTCTAACCCACTCGTTCTCTGGAATCGAGCTCAAATCAAATCTGTCGGATCTCCCACTCCAGCGAGCACGCACAACGGTCTAATTGTCTCGGGCACGCAATTTACCATCTGCGCATGGCAATGGCGACCACACTCCGTCGTCGTGCCCCGCGCGAGAAACAGCCCATAGGCGACAATGTGCGAGAGCTGGACGAGTTCCCAGCCGCCGAACCAGTATCGCAAGTTCGCGTGGTGGAAAAGGTGCCGAAGGCGACGCGCAAGCGACGCACTACATTCATATTTCTACTGGGTGGGTTATGCGGCTTGTTTGCTGCAGGCTTCTTTGCCACGACGAATGATCTGATAGACTTCCCTGAGATCGGCGAGTTGAGCATGGACAGCTTCTTTGACGTTCTTCCAGCCGGTCTTATAAGGGACATGCGCGATCTAGTCCAAGGAGAGCGGGAGGTAACTAATGCGTATGACTCATTCTCCGTTGGCATCAAAGCGCGGGCCGAAGGTCTACATGCGCACCACCCTGTCATCATGGTTCCTGGTGTGATTTCTACTGGTCTTGAGTCTTGGGGGACGACCAACACCTCCCGCCAGTATTTCAGAAAGCGGCTATGGGGGAGTTGGACAATGATGAAGGCGTTGGTTCTCGATAAAGAGCAGTGGAAGAAGCATATTATGCTCGACAAGAAGACCGGACTTGATCCACCCGGAGTGAAACTGCGTGCTGCCCAGGGGTTTGATGCCACCGATTTCTTCATCACAGGATACTGGATCTGGAACAAGATATTCGAGAATCTCGCAACCATCGGCTATGATCCAACCAACTCATATACAGCTGCTTACGACTGGCGGCTATCATACGCCAACCTGGAGGTTAGGGACCGCTACTTTTCACGGCTCAAGTCGTACATTGAGTCTGCGGTAGAGTATGACGGAGAAAAGGTTGTTTTAGCATCGCACAGCATGGGGAGTCAGGTTGTCTTCTACTTTTTTCATTGGGTTCAGTCGGATCAAGGCGGCCGCGGTGGCGAGGACTGGGTTGACCGGCATATCGGATCTTGGATCAATATCAGTGGTTGCATGCTAGGCGCGGTCAAGGACCTCACAGCCGTCTTGTCCGGTGAGATGAGGGACACCGCTCAGCTGAATGCCTTTGCCATATATGGTCTCGAAAAATTCTTGAGTAAAGAAGAGCGGGCTGTGATCTTTCGAGCCATGCCGGGCATTTCTTCTATGCTACCAATGGGCGGTAATGCTGTTTGGGGCGATCTTGACGGAGCCCCGGACGACCGGCCAGATCAAAAATTTTCTTACGGAGCCGTCCTCAATTTCAAGGTTGGTGCCAACTGGACTACGCCGGACCGGAACTTGACCGTGGAGAGCTCTATGGAGTACCTATTCAATACCACCGAGGACTGGTACCAAAACCATGTCAGAAAGAGCTACTCTCATGGCATTGCACATACATCAGCAGAAGTCGAGGCCAATGAGAAAGATCCTTCGAAATGGATCAACCCACTTCAAACCCGCCTCCCAAATGCCCCAAATCTCAAGATCTATTGTTTCTACGGCGTCGGTAAACCGACAGAACGTGCTTATTATTATCGAGCTCCTGATCAGGCAACAAACACGAAGCTCAAAATAGCTATCGATACGGGAATCATTGAGGGTGAAGTAGATCATGGCGTCGTAATGGGAGAAGGAGACGGGACCGTAAATTTATTGAGCGCCGGATACATGTGCAATCGTGGTTGGCACATGAAGCGCTACAATCCTGGCAACTCTCAGATTACGGTTGTGGAAATGCCCCATGAGCCAGAGAGGTTCAATCCGAGGGGTGGACCGAAAACTGCTGATCACGTCGACATCCTGGGGCGTCAAAACCTCAACGAACTTATCCTCAGAATAGCTTCTGGTCGAGGCGACACCATCACCGACTACATAGTCAGCAATATTCAGGAGTACGCAGCAAAGGTCAAGGTGTACGACGACCCCTCATAAGCGGGTGACAAAGAACGAGAGACGGCATCCATGCAACTCAGTTGTGCTGGAAGGTTTTTGCTTTGCTATGCCTGGTTCTCTGGAGCAAGTAGGACGGTGTTGGGTTCTCAGGTTCGATTACCTCTAGAAGGACTCAGGAGGTATGTCGCGGCGCACATGTATCGGTTCAGTATCAGGATGTATCTCAGGAGTAAGGAGTTTGGTGGGCGAGGCACCAAATGTCGTGTTAATCATACGGGCGCTGCATTTCAATTAAAACACGTCTGATTAGGGGAGATGAAGCCTTCAAGGGTATGATATGTCAGGGTTTTTGTATCGCATTTCTGCAGCCATGAGATCAAGTCGTAAATGCAGAGTGCGGAACATAACAGGCCGCCCTAGCCCAACTCGGTAGGTACTAAGGCAGGTAAACAAAATTGGGATCCATGCACTGGTGCATTCAATGTTTACCCCGCCGATGCTACCAGAGCTTGTCCAATTGTCTTCTGCATAATTCCTTCACAGACAAGGCTTGAACTACGCATCCTGCTTACCACGCAGACGAACATACACAATCAGTGCCCGCTGCCGTGCTTCGGCTGATTATGGCCAGATGCTGTCGTCGCCGTGTGTCGACTTAACACGCAGCCATGGCTGACCATGACGAAGTTGATGGGGGGCTGACTTCTCAAGAAGAACTTCGACTTTGGACAGGTATGAACCAGACTCGCCACTGGGCACATGACCGCCAATTGATCGACAGTCCTGTTAGCTCACGTTAATACTTCCTTCACAGAGATGAGCGAGTGTCTGGTCAAAGAGTGCGATAGCCACGAAGCGATCGACGACGCCCTCCGTATGTGGTTGGATATCACTGCAAAACTGCGATTTCGCCCTTCAGATTCACAGTTTGAATTCTTTACCTGTGCTCAATTTTTGCTGGAGAGCGAAATATTCAGGAGAAATAAAGAATATGTCAGGACGCAGATCATCCACAGTCTTCTGCAGGAGGATGAGGCAGGACCTCTGCAAGGCATTGCTAGTCTCCTGTTCCTGGACGGCTGCGCCGACGAGTCTATACTCACTTCCATGGTTGAGGAATCATGCTTTCCACGGCTGTTGGATCTCATAATCGCACGTCGGGAGGAAGCAGATTGTCAACTGCAAAGGGTGTTGCTTCAGTTGATGTACGAGATGTCGAGGGTGCAGCGGTTGAAGATGCAGGATTTAGCTCTTGTGAATGATGATTTCGTTCATTACCTCTTTGGCATCATCGAAGGCGTCTCAGATGACGTCCAAGATCCATACCACTATCCTACTATTCGCGTTCTGGTGAGCTGATGCGCCCACTCCCATGAATTCCACCATTTTGTCCGGCATGGTCTCTTGTGCGTCAAAGCCAGCCTTGTACATGTCAAACTAACTTGTACCAGCTTGTTCTAAACGAGCAATACATGTTGGCCTCTACAGATACTGCGGCGGATTTCAGCCATGCCGGACCCTTGACGAATCGGATTGTCAAGTGTCTGAGCCTCCATGGGCCGCTCTATAGAACGTTTGGAGAAAATATTATTCTGCTTCTCAACAGAGAAACAGAGACCTCCCTACAGCTACTTATCTTGAAGCTTTTGTATCTTCTTTTCACGACAAGGGCCACCTACGAGTATTTTTATACCAACGACTTGCGAGTCCTGTTGGATGTCATCATCAGAAACCTGATGGATCTCCCAAATGAGAAAATGTCCCTTCGTCACACCTACTTGCGGGTAATGTACCCCCTCCTCGCGCACACACAGCTCAGTCAGCCGCCTCTTTACAAGAGAGAAGAGATTCTGCGGGCATTACGAATCTTGCGCGGATCTCACAACGCACACTTCGCGCCAGCAGATGAGACGACACTGCGTTTAGTGGACAGGGTAGCCAAGGTCAATTGGATCGAGGGGAATGGAGCCTGCAGTGGAGGATCAGGACGGGCTGAGGTGGCTCAGAGGTTTCTGGGCATCAGTCTTTCCCCGACCCAATCTGCAAGCAGCATACTCGTCTGTGATGTCGCTGGGGTGATGGAACGACCGGGTATTCAAACTCCAAGTCGACATGCAACTGAAGCCGGGGATCCTGGCGGAAATATGGACGCATCTGAACAAGCTTCTCATCTACCTACCAAGACAAAAGGACCGCTCCCGGCTATTCCAAGACATCGCCACGGCATTCCATTCGTTCAGGCAACCAAGCTGCATGTCACCTTCAATGGCGAAGGAAAGAAGGTCCCGCCAAAAGCACCACCCCCGCGGCGATGGGGTCGGACAAGAGCCGTAGGGCAGTCGTCGATTGAAGCGATAGACGAAGCGCCCCCAAGCTGACCCTGTTGTGACGTGGTTTTCCAATCTGTCACATGCATGGCCTGGGGCATATATTGGCGAATTCGGCGAGTGCGTTTTCAACGGATTCTTGTTCTGTATTGGAATAAATGGTCAATACATGGCCTGCCGGTGACGGCGAGCCTGGGGTTGAAGTATCTAGACACAAAGAGTGGCATGGAAGGAGGAAGCTCGGCGTTCCCGGGGTCATAGAGCATTGTGTTAATGCATGACAGTATTCAAATGTCAACTGGATATTTTCAACATTCTACGGGACACCTGATTGATGGGCGTTACCCAGAACTTGATGGAACCGTACAAGGCCCTAAAACTATCAAGATATATCCCTCTTATTCTGGCCGGTTTTGAGTATGTGGGCTTCACTGGCACAGACTTTAATTATGGCATATACTTCGTGATATATCGGTGAATCCCTTCGAGGAGAAAAGACGAGCCATGCGGAACTGCGCATTGAGCGATCTTGACACGAGCATATTGAGTAGGAACTATTATCAAGACTCTACTTACTGCCAGCGCATGACGTCCAGCATGAGGTGCAGATGATTAGAGGTAGCTTTTTGGTATTGTTCTGTTCCTTTCAACAGGTGATGGTCTTGTACATGAAGTCTTTTCGCGTCATTACGACCAAGGAGCGAGGAATGGTCATGGTCACTAACTAGTGCACTGTTAACAGGGGCGTTATTACTCTTGACCACGGTGCTCAGCTTAGGTGAGCTGAGCCGAGTCGAGCCATATTCAGTTTTTCCTTTCTTGTTAAAACTTAATCTTGTTCTTTACGACAGTGTAAGTGTCAATACGGACAGCTACTTACCACATACATGTGCAAGTTTGCGCGCGATAATCAAGCAAGTCGGTCGTGGAAAAAAAAACATGGGCAAAAACAAATCATGAATAATTTCCGACAGGCGAACTATTGGCCAATTAACCATACAAACAGGTCAAAAGGGGGATGCACATCCCTTATGGGTGTGCTGTGCAATCTGCCGTATATGCCTTAAATCCTTAACACGAACAAACGATCTCGGTTCCAAGAGATTTTATAGCTCAACACTCTGACATTGGAATTGTTCCTGCTTTCCGCGGCCGCGGCCGAGACCTGTGTTTTTTTAGAACCAACCAGACTTTGCACAAAATTTGCCTGACCGTACAGGAGAGAAGGCAGGCGATCTTATTCAGCCACGATAACTTGGAGTTATTTACCAACACGATGGACCAAAGCCAGACGTCTGACATAGGGTACCTTCCCCGCGTGATTCTGATGTTAGGGTTGGGGGGTTCTCAGCACAAGCCATGTAATGACGTCATATTTGTGGATTGCACAGGGATTGCACCCAGCAATATGGGCGTGCCTCCATCATCAATAGCGTCATAATTGCGGCATTGCCGCCTCAAGAAAAAAGAAATTCACACTGTGCAAGAGTCAATCAGCTGAATCATGTTATCGTCTGCATCAGACGTAGTAGTTTCTGCAGGGAGCCATTTACTTATAAGCTTTCCCAAAATCCAGTCTCCTGGTCAGACAGGTGATTGATGTTGCCCTAACCAGTGTTCAAGCACTGCTGGATAGAGAGTTTCTTGTATGGATCGTATCATCCTTGGGCTACTATTCAGGAGCGATTGCTGTGTCGACGGGACAGTCGATACATGTGCTTTCTTGACTTTCATCATCATGAATGGCATCACTTGTCCGTAATGGATGCTGGCATTGGAAAGCCAAAAGCAAGTTGCTAACCTGGTCATGATAAATATTGGCCGAACCGAGTGTAGTAGACAGCCATTACGTCAACGCCGTCACACCTCTTGAGAAGAGGAGTTGTCCCCGACAAACGTGCGATTATGGTGCGGTCGTACCTACATATTCATCAACCGTCGTTTCTTGGCGTGATTCCTTCATAGTCCAGTCACCACTCTAATCCAGGCCTGCTCTGGAAAAATACCTATGTATTGAGAGATTAGCTGAGTTTGGCCCTGACTGAAAAGCGCATTACTGTATGCACGTCCCCGACGCTTGGGAGGTTTTTTTTTTAAAGCTCCTCCTGCATTGGCCCAGCGACACCCTGTGCCGATGACCTCATTGATGCCGAAACGATCCGTACACTATGCCTTCTTGTCTTTGATCGGGTTTTCTGCAATCCTTGGAAGACATTTAAAATCAGCTTAATGGTTGGGCGACGCGCCGTTACTTTCAAAAGCCAAGAGCTTGAACTGACCCATTGAGTCACCCCGATACGCAGACATCAAAGATGTCGACTGTTCGTCTGCACTGATTTGGGCTTCTCTGTGAGACGATCCAGCAGTCCGTTCCTTCCTAAGTATTGCTTTTCGACGTCCATCTCCACACGCCCCACACACCCCCCCCTCCTTCACTAACTCCACAGTACCAATTGCCCCCGTCTGCCTTGCTTCTTCCTCCTGTCGTCTTTCCATCTTTACATATTAGCGTTCCGCTCTGCCAAAGGGCGCAGAAACTCATGCGCCTCGCTGGTGTCTTGCTCGTCACGAAACTTCAGGCCGTTGGGGGTCCATTGATGAACTAAACGACATCGTCCTCTCGTCCTCGACTTTATTAGTCTGGCTCTGCCATGGACCGCCACTCTCCTTTGGTGTTGCCCTCAGACCCCGATGCCAATCCCAGTCGCAGCTCCTCCTTGCGTCGTCAATCACGAAACTCGCAGCAACAGACAGTCACGGCTCACCAGCATCGGCAAGGTCGTTCCCAGTCTCCTCCTTGTCGCCAACGTAACACAGACAGCAAAGACTCTTCTCCTGCCGTAGTAGGTGCGAGCCGATTCACCGAGGAGTGGGACGCAGGCCAACGTGGGAGTTCAATCATTGAGCAGAGCTACAGGCCGAACGTGACCGCGATGCAGCGGCGCTCCAACTCGGTCCACAGCTTTGCTGCTGGCGATGACGACCAACTTCCGGTGCGCAGTAATACACTGAGAAAAAAGGCATCCGTGGGAAGATCTAGCAGCCTTGGACGGCGTAGCAGCAGTCGTCGAAGCAGAGCCGGCAGCGTTCGCAGCCTGGCTTTGCATTCGGCCGGAGATCCTGACGATGCCCACAGCGCATTGTACTGTCCCGTTCCTACATCGGGCAATCCAACTGATGTTCTCGCCAACAGGTTTCAAAGTATGTAAATGTCATATACACAAGTAGCTCCTTGAGAAGTCAGAAGAGACGCGCTCCGAGGCGATGGCAGTCAATTCAGAGCAACTCTTTGGTTATACCACCTTGAAGATATGATTACTGACTTTTCTTTCCTCCTTCTTTTCTTCTTTTCTTTTATCAGCCTGGCGAAAGGTTCTCAAAGATTTGATCACCTTTTTTCGAGAAATTCAAGCACATTATGAGCAAAGGTCGAAGGCCTTGGTTAAACTTGCCAATGTGGCAAACAACATTTCAACGCCACCGCAGTTTCTGAGATCCGCTGGAATCGACGATGCATTGCAGTTCTTGCGCAATTATCACAAGGCCGCAATTCAAGAAGCCAACAAAGCAAAGGAGATCGAAGAGGATGTCGTATTGGCTCTGACTGGGCTCAGAAGCGACTTGCAGCAAAAGATCAAGGAAATCAAGCACTTGGCTGGGGACTTCAAAAATTCTGTACAGCGTGAAATGGATAGCACTTCTAAAGCAGTCCGAGCTCTTGCCAACGTACTTGACAAGACGGAAGTCGATTCATCCTCCACAACTGGCAAGCAAGACCCGTATCTAATGCGTCTGGCTGTCGATCGCCAAGTCGAGCGTCAAATTGACGAAGAGAATTATTTGCATCAAGTGAGTGACACATTAAGGATACTCATGCCCAATCCAACCAGCCCTATCCAACCCTCTTGCAAAGTCGCTGTGCCCAGTGCTTGATCGGCAAAGAAGAATGCTTGACATCACAACAGTTCTGAACCACTGACCCCTTCTATCATCACAGGCTCACCTCAATCTTGAAGGCTCCGGTCGGGAGCTCGAATCGATTGTCGTTGGAGAAATACAAAAGGCGTATAATGCCTATGCTGGCATTCTCAAGCGGGAGGCCGACAATTCGTACGCAGTTGTAGACGAGCTTCGTGAAGGTCCAATTGCCATGCCCAAGGACCAGGAGTGGATTCATTTTGTTACTCACGACGACCAAATTATTGACCCCACGGTCCCAATGCGGAGCGCCGATCAGATTCATTACCCGGGCCAAGATCATCTTATGGCTCAGGAAATTCGAGCTGGGCTACTTGAACGTAAGAGCAAGTACTTGAAGAGCTACACCGCTGGATGGTAAGTGGAATGCAAAATGTGTTAGATCTGAGTTGTCGTTTCGTTCTGCTTGCCGTTGATTATGCAAAATAGTCTGCTTCAGCACTTCAAAAGTATGTGCTGCAGCCGTACTGACAACTCTCCAGGTACGTGCTTTCAACCACTCATCTTCACGAGTTCAAATCTGCGGACAAAGCCCAGGCACCTATCATGTCCTTGTACCTGCCTGAGCAAAAACTTGGCTCCCACTCCACTGAAGGAGGGTCATCAAACAAGTTTGTCCTTAAGGGGAGGCAAACTGGGACGATGCATCGCGGACATACCTGGGTATTTCGCGCCGAAAGTCACGACACGATGATGGCTTGGTACGAAGATATCAAGGCACTGACGGAGAAAACTCCTGAAGAGCGATCTCAGTTTGTGCGAACACACTCTCGAAGCCTCAGTCGATCATCTCACCGATCAGTGAGCAGCGACGGCATCGTTGACGAAGACGACGAGGAACCATTCGCTGCGAATCAGATTGACGTCCACCCCGAACCACGAGAGGACGTGGTTCCCCGACGACCTCAACCAGGTGGGCGGTTTCCATCAGACATTCAAATCAACGCTCAGCGTGGCTTACAGGCGCCACAATCGCCATCTAGTGTAAGCTCTGGCCACCAGGATTACGACCCGGATGCACGAGCGTACGCAGCTGGCGGTGCTCTGCTCGCGGCGGCATACACGGCTGTACGTGATGAGCCAGGTTTCCAGCAACATCAGGATAATCACATGGGCTATGGAGGCACCGAGCGGACTCCGATGGAGAGAATTCTATCTCAAGCTGTCATAGCTAGCCAGCAAGCACAACACGATGGTATCAACCCCTATACGAGCGAACCTGTATCGAATCCGGTCCAACGTGGTGATGATTATTTCACCGGTGCTGTAGTTGGAGGTTCGGCCCAGCGATATAACGAGTCAGAGAACCCGAATGGTGTCGATGTATCACCGCAAGCTTTAAACAATACCCCCAGACACGTGCCCGCTGCCGAAGCTGATACAATGGAGAAAACGGCCACAGGCGAGACGCAAACTGTGACGTCGAGCTCTAATAATGGCACAGATAACGTGGATGGACCGGCGCGGGAGGGAAATATTCATCCAGTTGCGTTGACATCTTTGACATCCAGCAATATTCTTCAATCTGAAGCTCAGGAAGCGCCGGCCCTCAATTCTGTCCCAGAGGCGGATGCGGCAGATCACGTCTCTTCGGCTACAACTCCTGTCGGCCAAATGAGCACAGTGAGGGGGAAATCTGACAACAGAACTGAAAGTGTTGCAACGCTTTCCAATCTCCCAATTCCTGGACGTTTCCCTGGGACCAATAGCGTTACCCCATCTTGATATCCGCGCCCAGATCGACGTTATATATTGTTGTCATTCAGGCTTCATGATTCAGTATACTGTTACTTGGGAATTGGTTAATCACTTTTTTTTTGTTTCCTAGTACTCTATTCATGATTCCCCTCGCCCTATTGCTTCACAACATCAACCATACACTTCCTACTTTTCTCTGATGTAACATATCAACTCAACATCCATTGAAAGCCCGCAAGCATGCGCGAGCATTCGCTTGTTTGCCATATCTGCAACACCCGAGTTATGGCGGTGCACGCTGAGAAGAGTACTTCAAGTCTCCCTGGTCGATCTGGTCACTGAGATCATTTGGATATGGCGTCGCCAGTTTGGGTGGTTACAAGTGGGATTCCGGAAGAGCTTTTGCTGAACGGATTTGTCGTTTTTACCCCCCCCTTTTTGTTCTGTTCTGTTCTGTTCTCTTTCTTCTTTTTTCTTTTGTCCATGAGTATCCTTTCTTTGCGTCTGTCTGTTCTTTAGTTGATCCTCAATCTACTCTTATAGCATTCTGCAAAGGACATCCGGCTGTCTCATTGATCTATCGCATGCTGGGTACTAGGTAATATGGATATCGTGATGAGCCCATGACTGGCCACTCAAGCAAAGTCTGGAGTCAGGATAAACAGTCGATACATGGGGTAGTGCAAGCTTGCATTCCACTCCATTTTTTTCTGGCTGTGACGGATCATTGCACGCCATCTGTACACTTGCACCATGACAACCTGACCTGCACTGTCGAATAACTTTTCTTAGGGTATCATGTCATTTATTTCTCCCTTGAGAGAAATATTCGGGTCTACCTATGCTAACAACGCGCTCAAAGCCCTCACATACTTCGAATCTCTGTCCAAGAATGCCTGCACCTCCCCTTGGAACTATCAATGCTTTGTAACAATTTCCAGCACAACCCCTTCCCTTGATAATTAAAAAAGAGGGCTGATAAAAAGCACCACCCCTGTGCTGTCAACCGTATCCTGTAAGGCTGGTAATCGAAAAGTGTCATACCCCCAAGTTTTTGACGTAGCTCTGCAACCTAGCACTAGTAGGCAACTTTCCATACCCCTGTCTGGTGCAATGAAATGTATCAAGCAACAAAACCATCTGTTAATGCTTCATAATGAGGATATGATTTCGGTAGTGCGGCGAGACCGAGTGCACAATTTAAATTTGCTTGCAAGGCCGTCAAGGCTTCGGGATGCGAATCGTCTTGCTCGTCATCAGACAGCCGTGGATCATGAACATCAGGACCACGGGGTGAAATTCCAGTGCTGAACCTTCAAAAAAGGTGCCAAACGGTAAATCCTCTAGTATCCAGCGGTTGTAGACCCAGTACGCCATAACGGCGTCCAAAAAGAGAGACGTGGGAATCGGAGTTCCTTCAAAGTACTGGCTTTTGCCTGTTGCATCCTTTGGAAGTACCGCGACGGTGACATTGAAACGAGCGAGACGAGTCAAGCCGCACAGGACAAAAAAGGTGAGACCGACTGTGTCAAGATTGGAGCGGCATCCAATAGTAAATGCTACCATGGCGGGTGCAACTCCAAAAGAAATCTAGAAAAAAGAAATACTGTTAGGACATGTTTGTCTTTTTCTTCTCCATTTCACCCCCCCTCCCCCCTTTTATTCGGCGCGTGTGCCATGGCATCTCCCAATGAGTCGGAATGTCTGGATTTGTCCATACCAAATCGGCCAGGGAGTCTAGCTCTTGACCCATCAGACTGCTCTTATTCCTCCAACGAGCAACTCGGCCATCGAAGAAGTCGAAAAACAAACCAAACGGGAGAAACGAGAGTGCAAGCCACACTTTGCCGTATGAACCCTGGTCGCCGAGACAGTATCGCAAGGACGAGAAGATGGACATGACGCCACAGAAGCCTAGTCCGAAGAACACAAACATTTAGTCATCCGTGCAAGTCTGTTTGTAGGGGCGCAAACATGGACGTTGAGCAGCCCAAAGGCGGTAGAAAAGGAAACTGCAGGGCCATCTAATTTACCATTCATCAATGTGATGAGGTCGGCAAGGTGCATAGCCCGTACGAGAGAGAAGTGTCCAACATCGGCCGAGAGTAACGTTTTCTGCTTGTCAACAGCTGTGCCAGGGCCCAGGTGTCAGCCTGAGGGAAGAGAATAGCGAGAAGACATTAGAAGTGCATTCTGTTCTCACCAGGTTGGTCGGAGCTGCCGACGGCTTTGCTCACGTCGCCGTTCGCAGACGCAGACGCAGACGTAACGCTGCTTCGTTTTGACATGACCGTCACAGCTGGATGGCAAGCAACGAGCTCTAGATACCTAGGCAGTTCTGGTTGTAAAGTTGGTATACGTACGATAAAATAACTCGATCTCGCCAAGTGATTAAATCAGCAACCAGACGCCCAGTCAAGAGTTGCAAGTTGGCAGCATTGAATGCGAGATGTGGCGGGATGGGGGAGGCGAGAACGATGACGAAGGCTGACGGGGCCATCTGCCATCTCTGCGTGACCTTTGGTTTTTTTTTTCCTTTTTTTTAGACCAGCAAGCGAATCAGGTAAGAGGGCACCCAAGTATTTGTTTGCTTCATCCTGCCCCGCCAACCGGATCATTTCTCCGCGTCGGCCCTCTGCCGAAATCACAACGTAAACGCGTAAGCGCCCGGTGGTCGAGTTGAATTCCTCAATAGGTACCCATCAGTCATTACGTGACCTGTGGTGGCTCAATCTACTAGTTTTCTGGAATTTTGTTGTTGTCCTCCTCTCTCGTGTATGATATACATTGAACCTCGGGCTGCTGGATAGATGAGAGCTCCACCATGATCGATATTAAGATTATCAACATTTGTATACTTGATGCACACCACCATATACCTAGGTGAATTCTCTGCAAGGCCGCATGCTTTCCCCCTGACTGGTGCTGCCCTCTCAAAGCCTTAGCCCACGAGCAACACAACTAGCCCTTTCATTATGTTTGTTCCGTGCGGTCTCTAAATCATGTTCGTTGTTGCCTTCAAGACGCAAGAAGAATAGGAATCCCAACCAAAACAAAAGCGCCTAATGCCATGCCATTATTGAAACAAATCCATCCGCCATCGTGCTGCTTTATCTATGCTGTGAAAAATGCCCTCGGGTAGGAAACCTAAGCCGGTTGGGCTTTTGAATAGAGTGTACGAAGAACAAAGGTCGCAGTTTCATCGTTTGATCAAGACAGAAAAGCTATGAACCCATGACCCGCATGAGCCTGAAATACCACAAATGCTGTATCCGCGGGGCGGAATTACGTTATGACTATAAGCGAAACGGTCAGTTTTGGAAGCCAAGTCGTCATGAATATGGCTGGAACATACGCAGACCCGCCATGAGCATTGCCAAAGACGGGCGACCTCCTGCCCAGGCTGGTCAATATTTGAATCCCTTCTAGACAGGATCCCGCTCTGACCAGTAGTCCGCTCATATATTCACCACGGCGGACGTCTGGGACTTGTTAGAGTATTCATCTTTGCAGAGTGCCAAAGGAAGAACATCTCACCAAATTCAAAAGTCTGGGTTGCATCAGGCTCCATCCTCTCGCCTAGCAACTGCGAGGTATTATCATCGTATACGAACTCGAGACCGTGGAGAGAAGAGCTGTGATAGGCAACGACCTGGGACATGACCTTGTCGGTCTTCACGGCGCTTGTAAAAACCAAGTCCTGCAGCTCACACCCATCGGTCTTGGCGGCACCGAGCACTTGGCTTCTGAAAGCCATCTTGCTGCCTCCTAACTTGACCATGCAACCCTTGGATGTAAATTCGCCAAAGTCGGCGATGGCCAAAGAGCCGCCACCATGAGACTTGATCGATATGGACATGCGTCCTTTGCGTTTGGCCTCGGGCAAACGTGCCCGCAGATCCTGCTCTGTAAATGACAGCTGGCGCTGCACGGGGCCGTTCTCTGTTGCGAACTCTAGCCACGCGTGGCAGACATTATCTCCATCACCAAGGACCTCGACATATGCGATCCCCGTTGCAGCCGTGGCAATTATTGTGCCTACCCCAGTAGCAAAGGCCTGAACGCTGTCGTCCGCGTTCAGGGGAGGGTCACTGGGTAGCTTGAAGGCGGGATGGGATCGAAACCGTAGGCAGTCAAGGCGATGCCATCCACACTCATCTCCTCGCTGAACTAGGCCACCTTTTGATTTTGTTCTCGTCGAATATGCTTCTCGTGGAACAAAGGATCGATTGAATACGACATAGTCTTTCTGCATAACACCGGATTCTTGATGTGGACAACCAAACAGGTGCCCCGTCTCGTGCAAGTGAGCTCCTATTCCAAGATTTGCGGCTTCCCAGGAGCTTCCAGCCTCGTTGCTCTCGTTGGCAACGTAACTTGTATCAATCGGAGTGCAATCCGTAAATGCCGGCACCACCTCCTCGAAAGTCGATGGGTAGCTATGCAGGCAGTGAGAGCCGAATACCGACAAGTGCAAATCGCCTATGCTTCCACCCAATGCCGCATGGCCAGAAACAACTCTCGTGCGTGGATCCCAGTGGGTATCAAGGAAAAGTGCCGAGACGTAATTCTTTTGACCTGGAAGAGGCTTGAAATGCCCGTTGACTGCGTCCACAGCCAGCTTGAACAATGAGTTCTTCTCGGTCGTTTCGTCAAGAGCCTGTGATTTGCCAAGATCGCGAATCTCAGCAACGGTTTTGTCCGACCGTACAACGTGAACTCTAGCCTCGGAACGCATTGTGCCGTTTTCCCTGTCACGGAGATTGGCGGTTCCCACAACCCATTCTTCCTCGAAACGAAAGCATCTGCGCCCCAGCTTGTGCCTCCACATCTGCTCTGCTGTGAACGCCTGCCAAAGATAGGCCGCCATTCGAAACTTCCAGATTGCCGTGTCAAGCCCGTTACCCTCTCTTTCGAGCCGAGATGGTGGTGCCTCGAATGTCTCTGGCGAGTCCTTTCCTACGATGATCGCCAACTGCAAAGGTGGAGCATTCATTGCTGGTATCATATGGATGGTCAAATACGAGGCGTGTATGGGATTGGTGGAGGCACTATTCGCAACCTTGGGGCTAGAAAAGTCAAGTCTGATTTTATTCGGCCCCGGCTGTAAATAGACCAATGCTTTGAAGCGAGATTCGCAGACTGGCCAACTGGTGGCAGGAAAACTGTCGTCGTATCGGCCCACGGCAATGGTTCCATCAACCGAATGTTGTCCTGGCTCCCCGATCGAGCCATGAAGAAGAAGAACCTTTTGGTAAACCTGGTCATTAAGTTCAGCAAGAGAGTGAAGACATGACATGGAAGCTGGTAGACCATCATTGGAAACCAGCATCGCACAGAGGAGAAGAGCCATCATGGCAAACTCGTGTGACGCAAGAGACCATCAGGAGGTGGCTTTACTGACCCATGAGTTTTCTGAGATGTTGTGGATGCGCGGGGCATATTGCGACAACGGGACGGTGTTCCGTCCATTGACTGGAGGTGCACCAAGGCCAGACATGCCAGACACGTTGCGCCTGTTGCTGCTGCTGCTGCGGACAACTGATGATGGCGGTCGGGCTTCGGAACCTGAACGTTTCAGACTTTTTTCCACCGTGCCAGATGACTGTATCTGAAGGTTAAGCGCAGGATCAGACTGGTGGCCAACAGACGGAGGAGTAACAGAGCCGCTTGACGGTGAGGTGCCCTGGCTGTTTGTCCCATCACTGGATGCATCGGTAGAGTTATCGGTTCGAAAGCTTGCCCTAGACCGACGACGCAGTTCTTTGAGGAATGTCGCTGCCATGTCGGATGAGATACGGTAGCAGTTCTCCCGTGCCACGTCTTCCTTCGCGAACGACTTGGGCCGGTCTGTCGTGCCACGTAGTTTGGTGGAGGGAAAGGCAGTTTTTTTTAAGTTTTTTTTTCTCCCACTCCACGGAGGTCCAGAGGAAAGAAGAGTCTGCTTAGAAAGAGGGACTGTCCTCGAAAGCCGAGTAGCGAGGGGTTTCGAGGGAGGAGTGGACGTTCATTGAACACAATGGAGATCTGAGTGGTTGTTGATCAGTAGCAGACGGCGGGAACGGAAGTGTCCGAAATCGAAAGCACGCCGTCTGTCGACCGGGCCGACCTACGTGGCTGAATCTGCGTAGGGCCTTCAGTGAATGCAATCAGTGCAAGCGGAGCACATGGACAGAAGAAACGAAGGTGCTGGCATTGGCAGGAAGAAAGAGTGAAGACTCGAGAGCAAGGCTTCAAGCACCGTGGATGGCGCAGTCGAGATTTGCCCGAGAAGAGAGGAGCTCAGGAGTCGGTGTTTGTTCAAACGTGGGAACAGGTCAAGAGCAAGCTGCCAGCCTTTCAACCTTGTGTGGGCAGTCAACCTTGTGTGGGCAGTCTCACATGGGCCTGCATGTCGTGTCTGATTGCAAAGCTGCTGCCGACGTTAGCTCTTCAACCAGCACCTGAGGCACCAGACTTGATTGAGATCGAGGCACTTGAGCACACACTAGGGCCACTGCGGGGGTGTTGAGCTGGGTGGCTGGGGGCACCTGGTGCCTACTTACCTACTAAGGCACCTCCCAAGTACCTACCTAGGTAGTGATGATGCATTGCCAACAACCGATATTGGCTTGTAATTATTATGTGATGGGGTTGTACTCTGGGGGGGGGGGGGGCGGCGCATCGGAAGCTCGTGACGGCGTCGAAACGTCTTCTCCCCAGCCGGATCTCTACACCAGCCGATTCTCCACCGTCATCGCATCTCCTGTGCTGACACCATTTGATGCTGCTCGTCACGGGGGCGCGTGCATGTGTACATGGCTCTGCACAGCGTCAATCAGCAGCGTGGGCTTTGGTGATTCCCATCGGCTGTGCTGCTGCAACGCAGAATACATCCTGGAAATATAGCCAAGTTTAAATTAAAAAAAAGTCTCGCGAGAACTTGGGAATGTATGCACATTGTGCGAAGGCACAACAACAGCAACATGCAGGCCATATCCCTGCTCTCGTTTCTATAAGTACCTAGGTACTTTCCATGTATGCATGCTTTTCATTTGCGGTAGCCTGGCCGGCCATCCGATCCATTAATCAGCTCAACAACCAGCAACACTGCAGAGGGGTCAGTGGGTCCGTGGGCCATGCTGGATGCCTAATTTATCCAGTCCATCGTCAATTTCTCACGATGACGTACGCCATCACCTTGACATTGAGCCCTAGTGCTTCCTTTGTCTTGATCGCACGTGTCTGCGAGATGTGATTCAGGTGCGTGCTCTGCTCTTGGGAGCCTGGGAGTAGGAGTTGAATCTCTGAGCCTCCTTTGTCCCTGCTCCCATGTTTTCTCCTCTCCCTGCCTCGCAGTTTTCTTTGCCCTTTCCTTTATCAGGAATGGTCTTTTGCTGACAGGTGACAGGAGTGGGTCAAGAGCATATCAGAATGCGTAGTAGGTACAAGTAACCTACCTAAGCCTTTACGTCAGGGAAATGCTGACCCGCTACACCGGATTTGGCGATCCAAGGAACATGCAATTTCCGAGATCTCGATCTAGTTCATTTCTGTATGTGAATCTTTCTTAAGTTGGCGGCCATGGTATTCTATTCAAACCTATCCATGGTAATACGCACAGGTGTAGCCGTGCATAAGAACCAAAAAGAAACGAAACACGGCTGTACACCTCCATCAACGGTGCATGCATCAGTCAGGGCCCCGATACGTACATGGCTTGTATATACCTCCAGTTAGGAAGGTAGGTACTAGGTACTTGGGTACCTACCTACTTGGTACCTAAGGCACCTCCTACCTAAGTACTTTGGTAGGTACCTACCTAGGTACATACCTAATAAACCCGTGACCTAACCAGCCATGTCCGTGCGGCGCGCCTGTGGAAGCCACTGCTCGTTGCTGCCTCAACAAGCCGTCTACGCAGATCTCACGAGGTAGCTTCGGGTTTTGTTGCTCCCTTGTTACTGCAGTCAGGCTTCGATGGCCAGTTCGAGGCATCCATGAGCAAACGTGGAATAATTCGAGGCTACAGGTCATTGTCGTGGTGCTATATACTACTTACTCCTTACCTTGCAGATACCATGCAGCAGGGATGCAGTAACTGCTACCTTAGGTACTTGGTACCTACCTAAACTTAGGTAGCCAAGTACTAGGTACTTACCTACTTAGGTAAAGTGCCAGGTACCTAGGTAGGTCGGGTACCTAAAGTAAGTACCTAGGTATCTCTGATGGCATGTGGGTAGTACGCGGCTGCATGTACAGATGGCAATGATGGACCCATCGGCCAGAAGGAGAAGGAGAAGGAGAAGGAGAAGGAGAAGGAGAAGAGAAAAACAGTCAAAAGAGACGAGTCTCCAGATAAATGGCGGAAAAGATCATGTTGAGCTTGTGGATTGCAAGAGACCTGTGACAGCCCTCTAGGCTCTCACGCTGCGCACAACCGACTCTGGTGTCCCCTCCGCCTGGCCTTTGGCTGCTCTCGGGTCTCCACGGCCAGGCCGCTCGCTCTTGACAGCCGCCCAGGCATGCTTCGTCTGGGCCACAGTCGCTGAAAATGGCTCCGTTTCACCCGCACGGCCAACCAATCTCTTCGCCTGCACCCTTCCTTCCGCCTCCCTCCCTTCTACTTCGCCTGAACCACGTCGCAATCCACCAGCTGCGTCGTCAATTTAACAGCAGAACGATTTTCCCAAGCCAATCTCCGACCCACTGCCGAAAGACCTGGAAGACGCAGAATTTTCAGTGATATCTTCTTCTTTATAGGTCGGGAGCATGTCATCTCCGTGGAAAAAGCAACCCGAGGATGTAGCCGACAGCATTCTCAAGCGTGCGGAGGTTAGCAAAGTAAGCACCATGGCCACATGCAAAGACTTGCGAAGCGTTGGAGGCGTGAGCCTCCTCGGCTCGCTCTCGGCCAACCCCCCTCGGGTTTCCCCTTCAGCTTCCCTGCGGCACTTTGAACAACACACGGTCCGCTATCTATTGCTAATTTTTATTCCTTCAACACCAGATTGCACGCCGACTGCAAAATCGATTGGCTCTGGCGCAGTTCAAGGCCAAACATGGCTGGGAAGACCTGACACTCGACTCCATCGAACCGAAACTAGAAGAAGAGATGCGCAAGAAGCGACTATGCGAAGGCGATGTCCTATCAGACTCATCTTCAAGTGCCTCGGACTTGCCATATCCTACCAAGACATTGTTGAGCTCGCCGCTCAAGCCGCCTTTGTTCTCGGATGCGATTGGGTCCAGCAACGGAAGCTCAGGTCACCGAAAACGTACATTCATGGCATCGAATGATTATCTGGCCTCGAGCCCAAGTAAGCGATGCCGAGGGTCGCCGACAGCATACAGATCCTTCTCAGCACACGCAGCATGGAAGGAGAGTCATCATCTAGCGCAGTCCTCGCCCATTAAACCTCGAAGGCAACAGCACTTCACCACCTCTGGTGGCCCGGATGTGTCCTTTTTCCAACATCGAAAAATGACTACCTCTCTAACGTCGCCCAGTTTTGCCGCACCATCTGACGACGATGACGATTTGCTCCCCGCACATTCCTTTAACGCGAACTGTGTTCGAACCTCACCACCTCGCACCCCCCCAATGCAGACTAGAAGTCTGCCCGGCAGACGGAGCAGGGAGGATATGAACACTGTCAACGGAGGCAAGTCCGGAGAAGAAGGCGCAGACCTGTTGCTCTATCTTGCCGGCTCGCCCTCGCCCGCATTCAAATCGAACCGCGGTCGCATGGAACACCTGTCTACACCGCCACCGAAAAACAGTAAACTTGACCTTCCTTCATCAATGATGACTACGCCAGGGGGAGGCAACCCTTTCCTTAACACACCGAGCCAAGGCTTTGATTTTGCAGATTTTGTCAACATCACACCCAGTCCCGCACAAAAGCCGTTCAGGACGCCCATGCCAATCTCAGCACGCACTCCCCTGAGCGTCGCAAGACGGAGGTTGACTTTTGAGGAACCCCTCGCATAGCGACGCGAGATTCTAAGCGAGGATGCTACCTGCAACCGTACTTGGTTGTCGGCACAGTGCTTCATCCCAGCCACGTGCCGTTGCTACTTTTTTGATTTTGTATACCTTGTTGAAACAATACCTCTGTCAGCTTTCAAATGTCTTATGCCGTATGCTGACAAAAGTTGGCTCTTCCTCTCCTTGTTAAGAAAGTCTTGGACTTCTGAAGCCAACCAATGCCGAATTGGCTTTTACTTGTTCCTGCATGTCTTCTGGCGCTTTACCCTCTATCTTCCCCCTTGTATTCGACAGTTTTGGTCGTGATGCATTTCGAATCAAGAAGGTGCCTATTTCTCCAGGTTCTAAAATGTACTTTTTTTGCGGTGTATGGAAACAAGGATGGCAGAGCAAGGACGGTTGATATTCGTGGACTGCATATGTATGGTCTTGCTGGCAGGCTGGCTTGGACGTTGGACGTCCTGCTCTATTTTTGTTGGAGCTGGCTATATTTGGATTTACTCAAGACATGTTGTGTTTGACCATTGGTGTGCGAATGGGAAGTCGAGTGGGCAGGATTGACAGACAGCATGATTGCGATGATGCCGAGGCAAGACGCAGGGCGATGAAGAGTAGCGATGGGCGCTGAGTGAACATGCTACGTGGTTCATCATTCATCGAAACCCCAACTGAGTCTTAAAAATCAAGCAATCGCCTGATTTGCTCTGCCCGGTCTGGTTAAGCCGGGCCAAGGGCCGGTAGAGAGCCACGCGTCCGCGACGCGCTCCTCCCCCTTCCTGGTCGCATTCATTCACGCGCCAGGGCCGAGTCAGCCAATCATGTTGCTGCAACGAGGCGTTGTGCGAGTCAACCCATGATGTCAGTTGATTGTGCTGTTGGAGCAGAAAAACTTAATCAAGAGTCAGTATGCCCATCATTACGTACCGAGATGTCACACACTCAGTCCTTGCAGTGCAGAGCTGACCCAACAGCAGCAGCAGCCTCTCACCGGTACATAGGTACTTGGCTACCCAACAAGGTACTTCTTATACACATCCATCCATAACGCCATCGCATTGCGTTTTCATACACACTGCGCTCAGCTGTAGTACAACGGCAGGTACGCAACACGGCAGGATCCACGCACTGAACCACCCGCCCACCTCCCGCCAAAACGCGACGACGTTGAACCCGCCAGACACCCCCCTCCCTACTGCGCTTACCGACTCGAGCACCTCGCAATTCTGATCAAAGGAGGAAAAACAACTCGAGCTTAGTGCTAAAGCGGAGGTGCGCAACCCGAGAATACACGTGTATATGGGGAAAAGAACCAGATCATGGCGTCTTTAGAAACGAACAAGGAAAAATAAACGAATACGGGATGCGTAGCCCTATTGACTCATTGTGCCTTTCTGGTAAAGTGGGAACTGACGTCGTAGCAAAAACGCGCTTATTGCGCAACTTGTTCAGGGTCTTTGCGAACGCAGGAGGTCGTCTTTCGGTGCTATGCAGGCGTGTGTGTTTCACCCTGACATGATTTGATGCTATCCAAACACACTGTTGAAGGACAAGACGACAAGTGCGACACATAGAGCAAGACTTTCGACTTTCCTTTTGCCCTGGGTGCTATCAGGTTCCTCTCATGCGCGCCTTGCATGATTTTTTTTTTCTTTGGTTGGAATTTGATTACATACACATGGCTTCTTGTATATTCTATCCTTCCCTCGTTTCCGACGTCGCCATCATGTCGTTTGGTCCGTATCGTCGTTTCCACGCTTCACGTTTCGCATCTGATACGCCATGACTGCCCATATGGTCTGCATAGCAGTTATTCGCTGATCCGCCTGAAAGAAGTCATACCATGGACTTCTCCACGCTTTCACCCTGCCCCAGCTTCGCTTCGTGGGATCTGGCTCCGGCGACCCTTCCAAGACGTCGAGCAGTCGTGTCGGTACCCGAAGTCGGAGGATAGATACGTGGTGAAACAAGGAGCTGAGGACGAATATATCGTCATAGTTCGCCCCCGGCGCCTTGCCTATGGCTTCGTACCTGGCTTTCCTGTCCCATGAAGAAGGCGGCGGTCTGACCATCCGATAACCATCGTAGATGGGCAGAGTCCTGCGAGGCTTCTTATTCGCCGGACCGTTATGTGTACTGTCTCTTTGCCCCACCGTCGTGCCCTTTTCTCCAGCGGCCGCCGAGCTCCTTCCCATCTCTCGTCCGATCGGGCCGCCTCCACCACCTCCCCATCTGTGTTTTGTGGCCCACCATTTCCCATGCCCAAACCGGACTTCCTCCTTTCCCTCGCGGTTGCGATGTTGAGCAGTGACCAGCGCTGCTATCACCTCTCGAGCCAAGTCCTGGGCTTGCGCGGTCTCGGCGTCCGGCTTAGTGAAGTCGACAGCTGGTCTGGCGCTCACCGCGGCCACCGGGCCACAAACGACGCCAGCTCGGGCCGTCTCTCGCGTCGTGGGACTTTGGAATACGAAATGGCAGTTTGATGGCGTGTAAGACTTGCGCTGATGCTTGCCTGGCGGTGACTGAAGGTGAAGTCTGGGCTCAAGCCTTGCCATGGAGACGTTGCATCCGAAATCGTACGCAACAAGCTTTATGAAAGCATTCAAGACATTTTGTCTATACTCCGCTGGCATAGAAGCACCCGAGAAGCCTCTGACACCAGATGCGGGTTGACGTTTCCCAGAATCCGAAGGCACTTCCGAGGCGGTCAGTTTCGGTGACGGGGGCATAATTTGCGGTTGAGCAGTATCGTCCCAAAACCCCGTAAAAAGCTCCAGACAGCGAAAAAATTCGTACGCGTTGCCAAGTCTGGCATGTTGCTTGCCTTTGGGTGGTGTAATCCTTCTCACTGTGCGGAAAGCATCTTCATTCGTGTTTGCAAGTTCTCTCCTCCGTTCCAGATATACATGGCATCCGGGCGATGGGGCTCCGTTTCTCAGCGTGTTTTGATTCTCTTGATCATGCTCTCGAGCTTGCTCTGCCGAGTACGTATCCCAAGATGCAAAATCCGGCAAGCAGGTTGTCGTCGGCAAGAGATCTTGGATTCGGACATCTGGCGTTAGGTTCACTCCAAGCGCTAACAAGCCAGTGCGTCCCACGACAATTGATTCTCGTCCGGTCCCTTGCAGCAAGTTTGGTAACGATAACGATTCGTCCGTCAAGTTGTCGTCCTCCGCGATGGGCTGATAACCCGGTAGAATGATCCGAGTAGGATCTGGCACTTCATTTGGACAGACCGTTGAAGGCAAGTTCGCTGGGAGGCTCTGTTAGGTGCTCGATGATTTCAGACAACAATGGCGTAGGGAAGCAGAGCAGCTGAAGAAAATAGTGGACAGCCTCGATTCGGATAGATTGGTGCTCGAGTTGGGTCAAGACCAGAATGAAAACCCATGACAAGATAGCTTATACGGAATGCAAGTATGCCATGGATATAAGAAAAAGAATATGACGGGTGGTGGTCCTGTTACGCTCGCGCAAGAGGCTGAATATAGAAGAGCTTTCTCGCTAAAGGAATCTGGACTTACGTGTATTGGGAAAGCTTCCGAACATGACGCAACAGGCAGCCTTTTTACTGTCGAGTCCTCAAAAACGCCCCTTGTCCACTACAGCCGTGAACATGGGAGAGAAGAGCTTTTCGGCAGGGACGGTTGTGTCGTGGGGATCGATTTCAACTTGTATAAATGATGCCAGGCTGTGGTTAGGTATGAAGAGTCTCCTTCTTGTTCAATCGGTGCAAAGTTTGGAGGCCCCCAAAGTGCAAAACAGTGCTTCCAAAAGGGCAAAGGTGCGAGTCGTATCGAATCATCAGTGTTGTCCTATATCGATAGTTTAATTCGATCACGGGCCACGCCAGAAGGGGATCGATCGTCAGAAATGTCGGCTGTGATGAATCTGTCGGTTTCGAAAAGTCTGTCGGCTGGAGCATCCAGCGCCCGCGCCGCTCGCCAGCGAGGGGAGTCGGACACCTTTAGAAAGTCGAGTCCGGGACAGGAGGCACCAGGAACTAACGAGACACTCGCGAATCACGATTGGACCTGGATCTGAATCCGGACAGGGTCCAGACAGCTATCCTCGCCAAGACGTTTGCTGGTCTTTGCCAAGGAAATATGTGCAGTCTATAGTGCGTGAATAGTGGTATGCCGTCAGCCAATAGAAGATAAAAATAAATAGGACGCCGACAAGAGCATCGTTTGACCAGGTCGCTTGCTTCAAGTTCAAAATATATGTGTCTTGGGAGCCGACAACGCGTCTTCAGCCTTCCAGGTTGTGGTGGTTCGCCTCTGACTGTGGGGCAACCATCGATCGGTTGGAGGGCCCTGAAAGTGGACTCATAGGTTGAGGGTCAATAGTGGTTCAATTGGTTGTTGTTGTTGTTGTTGTTAAGCTATCTAGCTAGTCCCCCTTTCTCCAATTTCTATAGCAATTATACCCACTTATCATGTGACGTCAACTTCCCCCTCAACAGCCCTTGCGGGTCCCACCATGTTGAAACCAGGCGCTGCAGCATGTGATGGAGACATGATCCATCCACTGAATTTCTTGCCCAAGGAGATTATCATCAGTGGAGGTGATTATGTATCTTGCTGTCCTTGCTCTTTATTTAATATATCATCTTTTCTTTTGAAATTCCCGAACCGTCTTTGAGTTTCTATTTTGCGAATCGGACAGCGTCGGCTGGAGAATTTTAATTCTTAAAGGCTTATTACCACAATCCTCCCAGATTACATTTACCAGAATTCTAGGAGATATCGGTAGCTTGGGAGGATGTCAAATCTTTTCTTCTCTTATTAAGCTCATGAAGCCCAATAGTCCTGCTAACAACCCATTTCTTTTCACAGAATTTCCTCAGCTTTCGTGTCAACGTTTGCCGTAAGCTGGTATGCTTCGTGATATATCTTTTTCTCTGTAATCCGCCAAGATCCTCCTCCGTATTACCTATGGGTGCATGGCATTAAACCCACCATGCTTCAGGGTCCAATGGATTCGTCATGTACCAGTGTAGTAGATCGCGGGTTGCACGTGCATCCTCCAGGCTGTCATGTCCGCGGCCCTGAACTTGAATGACTCTGCCCAGCCTCTTAAGCACCAGAGATTTTAAAGAAAGGCCTCCTTCTTTCTGCAATGAACAGCTTTTATCGCCCTGTACTTCGTCGCCGTCGCCGTCGCCAGCACCGGGCTCCGCTTCTCGAATGTCAGGAGACTGCGAAGTCTTCAAAGCCTCGGCGGAATTGAGCTCCATCTGGCGTCGACTGGTCTCGATTAAAAAGGTATCGATAATCACTCGATGGATCCATCTCAAACTCGAAAGGTCGCCACTGGCTCCATGACCGACTACCACTGTTCTTGGGCCAACAAATTTGTGAACGGCCTCTCTAGCAGCGTCCCGTCCGAAGATACAACTTCTTTTGCGGCAAGCCTCTTCCATTTCGCGTCTCGCAACTCCGGAGAACCTTGTGTTATAATGCGCCATTCGGACACTCGGATACACAAGCTGGTCTAGTAAGACCGCGCCGGTGAAGTAGTCCACCAGTGATATGCGAATGAGTTCTGTCTCTCCCGAGCTCGCAGTGCCCATTTCACAATCGATTACCACTGCAGCAACGTGAGATATGAGTGATGCATTCGGTGTTTCATAAAAAGTCCAATTGCTTTCCAGCTCGCCCATCTTGTATTGGTAAGGAGCGTGATGGTCACGACCCAAACACGGCCGTGATCCTGGAGGATTGTTGCAGCATGTCCATGTCTGTTTAATTCGCGTCAGCCATTCTTGGAACCTAACGGGGGAAAGTTGCCTTCGAGTATGTGTAGTTACCCCATGAAAGACTTGACCTATGTGGAATTTGCAGATCAAGTTTGTCTCCTGAAGCTTCTCATGTTCTGCTTTACGTTCTCCGGATTGGGCACTGCCCGCTGTTTCGTCATTCGTGGTGTTCCCGTTTTTTGTAACGGTGCTAGCTTGCAAGCTCAACGCCGAAGCGGCGTCGGATACCGCGGTGCTCGATACTGGAGCCAACGGCGGTCGTGTTTTTGCTGGACGTTTGTTTCGTCGCTCTTTGTTTATTGCTAGGAGGTTTGGGTTAGGAAAAAGAATCTAGAGTGGGTTACCCTCCTTTTTGTCGTCAGTCAACCCGCCATTGTCCCTGTCCCCTCTTCTTACCTTTGCAGCACTGGCTACATCGTTTTTTCCGCTCCAGGTCAGCGAGGGAAAGTTGACTCAGAACGTAGCCTCGTTTCTGCAGTTCGGACAGAGGATGGGACAAGTTCTGTAGCTGAAGTCGAGCGTCCGTTGTGGGCTGTACTGGCCCATACGAAGAATTTGAATACATCTGATCCCGTGGCGGAGAATGCAAAGCAGTCACCTCCGAGCAAAACTCGACGAGGGTTAATGCATGGGTACATGTAGTGCATTAAGACTTACAGAATCAATCGACCTGCTCAGAGGGATGTATGTCGCCCAGGGGCCAGCACTTGTCAGGAGATGATCTACCAGCTGTTAGGGTGGGGCACGATTGGATTCAACCTTCCAGTTGGAAGAGAGCAGAAACTACTGCCTCGGACCTTGTGTTTGTAACTTGAGTATCCGTCTTGCTAATAATCTTGCCTGCGTCTCGTCTACACAGCGCGCTATAGTGTTTCACACGTTGGGGTGCGGCCGGGCGATGCAAACTCGCAGTCGTACACGTGCATGTTGCAACAACACGTCGTCCATTGAGGCAAGAAACTGAACTACGAGCACAAGGGATGCAAGAATCCGATTTGAGAAAAAGCGGTTTTCTCTGCCTCTCGGTCCCCGAACCACGCTAGTATACCTTACCTACCTAAGGTAAACCTTGGACGTAGAGGCAGAGAGTACCAAGGTGGATGATCATGTCAAGGTGTGCCATCACTTTATTGATCGAAGAAGACTCTTTGATGGAGCTGTGCTTGGCATGAGGCATTCGACATGTAGAGGAATTGTCGAGGCAAGTTACTCCGTCTGACCTGCAGGGCGGGATGCCCATATGCGCGGTCCCCAACGTCCCCCGCCAACCTGATATCCATCGTTTCTGCAACATTGCCATGGTCAATGAAAGGCGCATCCATCGACAGCCACGCGGGCGGGGAAAAAGCCCTCTTGCGCTTTGGCTTTTCTGGGTCTGGCGAGAAGCCAAGGGTTTATCAGCCATCTGCCTCGCAAGGGCGAGCTGGAGGCGATGTGGGTGGGAAACTCGGTGGGGGAACAGTGCGCTTGCTATCTTGACCGTTGGTCCCTGCAATCTTGAAAGGAAAAAAGAAAGAAGCCTAGCTAGGTGCTCAGTAAGGCCTTGCTTGGCCTTTATTGCAGTCCCTACGCCTGCTTTCACGCCTACGAGTACCGCTCTACCGGATTCTGCAATCGACGTCGTGGCGCAAGTTCGCGAGGCATGAAGCAATGATGGACGAGAGAGAGGCACATGCTACTACGTGCTACTACGTGCTACTACGTGCTACTACGTGCTACTACGTGCTACTACGTGCTACTACGTGCTACTACATGCTACTACATGCATACACGTGCAGGTGACAGACATGTCGTAAGATTGGCATGCACACATATGGGCATACATTGACGCTGCCAGCTTCTTCCTCCTTTTCTTTTACTCGCCACCAGACAGAGACTGACTATGTGCTAACTCGTCTAGCACCTACTAGGCCGATCCTTAGTTCTCGTAGTGGCCCAACCCAGCCCCACCTCGAAGCGGCTGGTTTCTCTGGAAGGTGCATGCTTTCCCAATCTGACTGACGTACAGTAGAGGAAACTGCCACCATATGCAGACGGTGCAGACAAGGAACGGTCTTGCCGTGTTGTACATGCACGGGACTTACATACAACCTACAATACATGATGGACACATTGAGACTCTGGTCATCGTCATGACTTCTCAGCAAAGCTCCATTCACGTGCCTTGGGCGTGCCGCTCGCTGTAACCTGGCACCATGCGCGAGCATCACCATCCACCACACACACCCCCACCATCCATCCATCCATCTTCCTCGCCACATTTCCACGCTCACTGGGACTCACCTAGTCGCCCACGCTGCTACCAGGCCAACCCCGTTAGTACACCGTCTTGGCACACCGTCTTGGCACACCGTCTTGGCACATCGTCTTGCAACATCTTCTTAGCACACCATTTTGCTCCGTCACTCATTCACTCGAGTACGTTCTCATGCCTAGGTGCCTACCTAGTATTTACTTCACATCCTTCGCTCAACCTCTGACTGGGATCGTAGACCGCTGCTCGGCACAGTCAGCTTCTGCATTTACCGCCCTGCCTTTCACCCCCTCCTTCGTGCAACAAGCGCTGACCGCCCTGACGCGTTTAGTAGGCAATAAGGTTTTCGAGGCAACCCAACATTGCCCTCGCAGCCGTGGTCGGACCCGGCCTTCTTCAGAGAGAGCTCTAGCCTTGGTTGCATTTGCCCTCTCATAATTCTGATTGTCCTTAAACATAACGAACTTCCGCCAATCTAAGCACTACTCTACTGCCTTGCATTAGAGGACCCAAGCAATCAGCTAAGCGCCGGTGCCGTGCCGCGCCGATTTCCAATACTTCGGCTTCAACTTGGTCTTTCTCTTCGACTTTTCTGTTTTCCTACAATATAGTAGATAGTTCGGTCAGCTTTTGATTCGGATTTTTCCGCCTCTATCTCACCATATCCAATCCCTCCAGTTCTTACTCGAAACGCGTACTCGACTTCGATATAGGAACATCGACTTTTGACATAGAACAAATATCCGCCTTGCTTCAAAATGTCCGCGTACCCGAGCCATGGTGTGGGAGGACAAAATTATGGAGCTTATCAATCTCAGTATCACGGCAACTACTTCAGGTCATACACTACCTTCTTTCTTGCTAGATTTGTGAATTCGGGGACCGTCATTCCTCCTTGCTGTCTCTCGCCTGCTAACCCAACTTTTTGCCCGCAGGCCGTCGCCGACGCAAGGATATCACGCTTATTCCCCGCAAGGTCAGCCGTCGCCTCAGCCATCTTACGCCTACCAGCAACCTCCCGTTCAACAGTTCGCATATCAGGTATGAACACATTGGCTTCAGGTACTGGAAGACTGGAGCGACGAATTGTCATGGTCCATTCGGAAAATACGTTCTTACAGTTTTTTTGCGCAGCATCATGGTCCTCCGCCGCCTCAGCAATTTGTTGGCCAGTATAACCAAGGCCCACCGCAGACAGGTTATTCACCACGGCTTGGCCAAAGTCCTGGTAAGTTATTAATATTATTTTTTGGACAATCCGTTCTCCATTGGATTTCACTGGGCAGAAGTTAAGTAGCAGAGTAGGAGCGTCGCCCCATTCGCAGCAGCAACAGCAACATGAACAACAACATCATGGTTCCTATAGCTCACGACAAAGTAACCCCCCTCCCCCTCCATCCGGTCTACAACAATTCGGATCTGGAGCACCTCAAGGCTACGCATTTCGATATTCAAACTGCACGGGCCGCAGGAAAGCTTTACTCATCGGCATCAACTACTTTGGCCAACGTGGTCAATTGCGAGGATGCATCAACGATGTTCGAAACATGACCTCATATCTGGCGGAGCATTTCGGGTACAGGCGTGAGGATATGGTGATTTTGACGGACGACCAGCAAAACCACATGAGCCAGCCGACGAAACAGAACATCTTACGGGCCATGCATTGGCTAGTCAAGGACGCTCGGCCGAATGATTCTCTATTCTTTCACTATTCTGGTATGGTTTATATTCCTCGTCATTGTTAGATTGAGTCTCGTCTTTGCCCCGGGGCTTTCCAGTTTCTTTTTCTGCCTTACTGTGCGCGATCGTAGCTGACGTATGTCAAGGACACGGCGGGCAGACAAAGGATCTGGATGGCGATGAAGCAGATGGATACGACGAAGTGATCTATCCGGTGGACTTTAGACAAACCGGTCACATTACCGACGATGAGATGCACCGCATCATGGTCACGCCATTACAAGGTGGTGTTAGATTAACGGCAATATTCGACTCATGTCATTCAGGAACCGCCTTGGACTTGCCCTATATCTACTCGACTCAAGGTATCCTGAAAGAGCCAAATCTGGCCAAAGAGGCCGGACAAGGCCTCCTCGGCGTCATTTCGTCGTACAGTCAGGGTGATCTAGGCGGTGTAGCCAATAATATCATGAGTTTCTTCAAAAAGGCTACGAGTGGTGAGGATGCGTATGCTCGCACCCTAGCTACCAAAACATCCCCAGCGGACGTCATCATGCTTTCTGGCAGCAAAGACGACCAGACCTCGTGGGTGCCCCTTACATTTTTTCTTCTCTTGCGACTTGTATGATCAACAGCTCTCTCCATATCTTTGCATCAGACAAAAACGGGACCAAGCAACCTCTTGATATGACGAAGAACACACGGCTAATACTGTCCATAGAGCCGATGCTACTATCGCGTCTCAAGCAACAGGCGCAATGTCATGGGCGTTCATGACAGCACTCAAGAAAAACCCCCAACAGAGCTACGTGCAACTGCTCAACAGCATCAGAGACGAGTTGGCTACGAAATACACCCAAAAGCCGCAGCTGTCGTGCAGTCACCCGCTGAGTACACATCACCAATTCCAAATCCATCTGGCCAAGGAGGGAAGCTAGACCTAACCTACTGATTTTAGACACAAATCTCCTTTTCGTCATGTAAATGTAAAGAGGAAGAAAAACATGATACCACGGATGGGAAAATGTCTGGCGAGGTCGTGCAATACAAGACATCATGCATGTGGGGTGTAGCTTCGAGCAAGGTGCACTCTATTAATGTACGGACGAGGCAATTTGTTTTCATTTATGATTTATGATTAGTATCGTTTGTATTTGACCGGCGGTTTTTTACGATTGTTACGATTGTTACGAACTCCTTCATCATTTTTGACAATCGCCATCTTTGGCCTTGCCGTGAGGACACGGCGCATTCTTCGTGGAGACCTCGAGACGCATTCACGTTTCATATGATCCTTGCAAAGCAAGCGTTCAGAGCATTTGGAGCAAGCGGAGCAAAGAAGGCATAGAAAACCAGCAACTCCTCTTCCTTACACCTAGGCAGCTCTAGCTCATGCGAATAGCATACTCACAGGTCCAAGACAAACCAAACCTATAGACATTGGTAAACCCCCTTAACAATCATTCCATGCATAAATTCCTCACCAACGCCAATCCCATGAATAAGTAGACTTCGTCAGTTTTTGGTTCTTCTTTGAAATGTACAAAATGCCTGTAGAATGCTTCCGTTCAGGTTCACGCTCGATGAGTTGTGCCACGGCCCAAGGAAGGAAGAGACAAGAAAAGAAAAGAGTAGGCGTAACACAGACGCCAAGGACGTAAAGGATGGGCAAAGGACGAACGTGCGTATCTGTGAGTTGGACGTCATCATGCCATGTCGGCCTAGGATTCGGTCCGGACCACTCTAAATTGTCGTGCCCTCTTGACGCGCCTCTGCTCGTCCCTGGCAGCGACCAACTTCCGCCGAACCTGTTCCTGACCTGCCCAGGTGCGCGACGAAAGACGCATCCGCGCGATGAAGCGAGCCATGGTGAGGAAGGGCCGGATCGAGCTGGGCTTCGTGCTGTCGTCGGCGAGGAGATGACTGCGGGCAATCGGCAGGGCCAGTGGCTTGTTGCTCTGAAGCAGGTTCTTGCGGATGTGCTCGAGCTCTCGCAGCTGAGCCTTGTTACTGTTGTCGAGCAATGCGTTAGTTGGGGGCAGGGGAAGCGCTTTACTGTGGCACCTTGGGATGTAAAGGGTACGAACCAGGCATTTGCAACTTCGAGCTGCAGCTGGACAAACTTCTTGGCAAAGGCGACGTCGGATCGAAGGAGAGCCTCCCGCTCCCAGCGAGCCTGCATCCACTCCATCTGCGTCACCATGCCCTTGACTTCTTTCTCATGGCGTTCTGCTGCATCTTCTGCGGCACGGACGACCGTGCCGAGGGCCTGGTCATTGACCGCGTGGATCTTGTCCGGACGCGTTGGGGAGGCTAGTGCTTGATTGTCTCGCCGACCGAGAGCCGGACCATGCGAGGATCGGAGCAGGTGAATGTCGCGCTGCAATTTCTGAGCACTCAGTCGGAAAGCTGCCCTCTCACTGCGCGCCCGCTCCAGTTTCCGCCTCAGGGCGGCTTCCGTGGCCGCCAGTCCGCCAATCACTTCTTGTTGTTGCCGCACATCGCTCTCGAGATTCTCGATCTCTGCCTGGCTCTTCCGAAGGACTTTGCCTTGCTTGCTCGTTTCAGTCTGTGAAGCAATGGCAGCGTCTCGCTCGCGCTCAGCCTTGCTCAGTTTGTGTTTTAGGCGCCGCATTGCCTCGTCATTATGTGACGCTGCCTCTTCTGCCTGCTCCCTGGCCTCTTCAAGGACCTCTTCCAGCACGAGCCTTTGGTCCTCCGCGTCGTTCAGCTGGCTGGCCAATTCTTCTAGACGTTGCGAAGTTTGTAGCTCTGCATTGGTCCTTTGCCATCTTAGATCGTCTAGGGCGTGCTGGGTCTGGGAGAGCTTGTTCTTCAATGCCACAACCTCTTTGGCTGATTCTCCGTCATGAGCCGGTGATGATCTTCCCATTTGAGAAATTCTGGCTTGATGCAGCTGTTCTTCCAGTTCCGCAATGTGCATGTTAAGCACATTGACTGCATTGCGGTGGACTGTCTCCTGCTGCAGGAAATCGAGTTCCTTCTGTCGATAATTCGACAAGTCTCTTCTTAGCTGGACCAGAACATCAGCGCCATCACCATCACTGGACGGCTGTGACTTTGCGGCGCTGTTTTGGTAATGCTCGACTTGTTGCTGCAGCTCCTCTATCTTGCGCTGGGTGGCTTCCAATTCTTGCTTTGTCGGCACGGCTGCTGTAGAAGAGCGCACCTTGGTCCGCAGCTGTAGAATCTCCTGTCTCAGCTTCCCTTCCTGGACTGCAGCCTTTTCAGTTTCGTCATCGAGCGCTTTTTCGGCAGCTACTCGTCCTTCGGTCAAGGATTTGCATTCATCTTTGAGTCGACGGACTTCATTGTCCAGCTTCAGCTTGGCTGTTCTCAAGTCAAGACGCTCTTGGTCAACTCCAAGAAGGGTATCCTTGTCCTGTGAAGACTGATGACGTAACTGCTCCTGAAGC
The DNA here is from genome assembly GCA_000222935.2 of Aciculosporium take MAFF-241224. Lineage (NCBI taxonomy): Eukaryota > Fungi > Ascomycota > Sordariomycetes > Hypocreales > Clavicipitaceae > Aciculosporium > Aciculosporium take. The sequence continues at coordinate 48,561 of AFQZ01000055.1, forward strand.
TCCTCACGTTTTGCCTGAGATTCTGCGAGGGCAGCTTGAGCCGCGGCGAGTTCTGATCTCAGCTTCGTGACTTGCTCGCGAAGGATTTGTGAGTCCTTGGCAGCGGTATTGGTTCGGCCTGGTGTCCCTAGCATGGCGGCCTTTGATCGCAACATTTCAACTTCGTCTTCTAACGCCACGACTTTGTTCATATTGGCTTGATAGTCAATCTGGGTCTGGCGGAGCTCGTCTCGAACCGTTGACAGCTCGTTTCGCAAGTTGGTTAAAAGTGCCTGCCGAGTTTCAAGAGCATCCTGTAGATCGTCTATTTGACGAGACATGATGGCTTCCTCGTTCTTGTGGCGGTCTGTTTCGCTTTCCATAGCTTTTTGCAACTTGATTTCCTTGTTGGATAAATTCCCTTCGGTTTCGCGAAGCCGGTCGATAGTCCGTTGCAGGCCCGCCGCCTTTTCCTCCGCTCTGCCGCGTTCCGACACCAATGCTTGTTTCTCATTCTCCCACTTTTCACTGTCGTTGTCGTAAAGATTGTCTCGTTCCCGGACCTCCGCCTGTAACCTTGATATCTCGTCGTTTAATCGCTCTATTTCGTCCTGATACTGCTGTCGTAAATCCTTCTCGAGGTCGAGGGCGTATTCCTTCTCCTCTAAAACGGTTTGCCGAAGCTCTTCAACTTCCTTTTCCAGACTTTGAATATTTGTTTGGTAGGTCTTTGATTCTGCTACCAGGGACTCGTAGCGCTCTTGCAAAAGATCTTTCTCATCTGCCACGGCAAGGAGCTCGGTTTCCAGCTCATGAATTTTGGTCGAGTGGGAGTGTTGTTCCTGTTGCAATTCTTCGGCCTCGATGCGCATTTCCTCCACATCAGACCTCAGTTGTTCATTTTCTTCATTCGCCTTGGCCAATTCCTTCTCCAGGCCCGCATAGTCGTGGCTAGACTTGTCAAGCTCCTCTTGTAAGCGGGCCACCTTCTCTTCAATTTGACGAGATAGACCCTTTGTCACAACAGACCTATTGGCCATCTCCTCTTGAAGTTCTTCCAGGTCCTGCTCGGCGCGGTTCTTTTGGGAGGCGGCATCATTCGCCGTCTCCTTCAGCTCATCGATCTGTTCCTCGAGTCTGCGTACGCTACTTTCAAGGTCCTGTATGGTGTCCTTGGCTTCTTCCAGTTCCTCATTCTGATTATCTGCTTGCTCTAGTTCAGCAATTCTTTGACGAGACTCCTTCGCTTCGTCTTGGGCTGCAGCCAATTTGTCCTTCAGATCCTCCAATTCGTCGTCTCTCTCAGTGATCAATCCGTCCTTCTCACGCAGATCTGCCTCCAAGTCCTCTATGTTATCACGAAGCTTTTCAAGCTGATCATCTTCGTTGCGATGTTGGTCTAGCTGGCGCTGTAAGTCATCCATGCTCGCGTCCTTTGCCCTGAGCTCGTTCTGCAATTGTTCCAGCTTGACGCGTTGGCTATCGTCAGTTGGCTTTCTCCTGGCCTTCTCTTGTAGCTCTTGCATTTGCTGTCGATAAGTCTCGAGATCGCGTTCTGCATTTGAGACATGTTTTTTGTATCGCTGGAGCTCTCGTTGCATCGTCACTTTGTCCACTTTCAACTCCGTATTCTCCTTCAGAGCGGCTTCACTAAAACCGGGCCCGGCTTTTCGCAGCGCCTCTTCAAGGAAATGTATCTTGAGTTTCAGGCCAAAATTTTCCTTTTCGATGCGATCGATAACATTTTCTTGCTCTCGAAGAGATAGCTGATTCCCGTCATGTAAAGGACCTTTGTTTCCACCTCTTCGCGGCTGCATGGCCAATGGAGTTGACGTAACACTACTACTGTCGGCTTGTGGCAGCGTGTTATCGAGGTATGACTGATTGCGAGAACCGAGATACAGTGATTCGTCCATCCTTGGTAACGCAGTCACATCGGCTTCGTCTATTCTGTCCAGGCCAGGACTATTCATCGCGGTGGCGCTGTTCTCCTTGCCCTGTTTCCGGGCACTGTTCCTCGTCATGGACTTGAGCAATGGCGTGAATTCGGCACCGCCGATACTTGGCGGCAGGTTTCTGCGATCAGCCAGCGGCCCTCGCTGCCGGGGCGTTCGTAAACTTATTCCATTTGAACGGCCGTCTCGAAGCTGCTGGAGGAAGTTGCCGTCTTTCCCAGGCGACTGAAACGATGCTTCCTGAGATATGTCGGCAAAGTCAGGCTGTCCGTTGAGGTACGTGGCGTCGCCAATGTTGGTTCGAGGCGTGTCAAGCGCGCTGCCTAGCCCCGGCTGGACCATGGCTGCGGCGCTGAAGTCGCGAAGATGCAGCGTTCGTGGTTCGTGTTTTCGTGTTTTTATTTAGCGACTTGGGCTACCGAATCATTCACCACTCATGACATCTGGCTCGAGCACGGCGATCACAACGGCGATCAGCAAAGGGCGAGGTATCGTTGTCTGTGAAGCGGGGGGTAGGAACCTAGGTGGTGAGCCGGGTGGAGGGAAATGTAAGCTTTTGTTGAAGAGCAAGCAGGCTATACATAAATCAAAAATGCTAGTGGTTCTTCTATTACCGGCGCTCAACGGACCGCAGAAATTGACATGCATGCAAGCATGGTTGTCACGTCACTGCACGAATTACCTGTGATGACCAGGTGCTTCCTGTTGGCACGCGTTGAGTTTTGTTTACTTGCTCTCCTGTTAGGGTCTAGCGCCACTCACTCCGTTCCAGCAGCCAATCAACTAGGGTAATGATCCAAGCCAATCACAAGGCCCGAGTCGGGGTGACGAAGCAGCACATGCGTGACGGATTTACATGGGTCATCCATGATAAATGCATAAAGCCAGACATCCAGTTGTGACTTCATCTCACCAAGTCTGTGGGCTGCGTTATCCATCAACACGGGAGCTTTTCCGCCTACCCCACGTGTTGTGCTATTTTCTGCGAGCCGTACATACAACAACTCATTGACTGTATCGTCAATTACCCTCAGCCGCCAAAGGCGCGCCGCCGCCTCTCACGGACTGCGGACTGCTGACGACGGGCCTAAGAGGACCGAGTGCCAGACTCAATGCCCAAAGATCTTCTTCCATGCTCCGGGAGCATCTGAAGAAACGCCCCTTTTCTCCCCCTGCATCATCCACATGGGCTGCCATGTCGCTGGAGCAGATTCCAGACGAAATAATTCAGCAACTGCTCTACTATGTCTCGCCCGAGGACAATCTGCGATGCGTCCAACTCCTGGCTCGTCGCTTCCATGGGCTAGCAAGTCAGGGCCTTCTCTGGCGGCATCATTGCTGCACCAGATTTAGGTACTGGCATCCTGAGCATGGATTCCGGGAAAAGCTGCGTCTGGCTGTGGCCAGTGTCAACTGGAAGCACTTGTTCTTGCTCCGGCAACACAGGAATCACCGCATTTCCAAACTTCTTGACGCCATCTTGGCATCCAAAGTTGACCGTTTAAAGAAGATGGAGCACATTTGTGACCTGGGATATGATGCAAAGGATTTTCTGTTAGTTCAATGCCGAATACCAGAATCAGCGTCAGATGTTCTCGCGAGGAGGTAAACCTGCTTGCTCCAACCCTCGCCTCTCAAACTACCCTGCAGTGATGATGACAACAAAGATTAAACGTTCTCGTCTCCTAGATATTTCAGCAATGCTATACTCGACAGCATACACCGAAGCATTGCTATTGAGGAATGGTACAGGCTCGGCCTTGATCGTGATTCAGTTGACAGTCAACTCGCCACACGACAGCTCGAGAGGGCTCTCGGTGCCTTTGACATGTTCGTGCTACATGACCAGTCAGGTGACATTGATGAGGTATGACTCACTTTGAGTTGAAAGAAAGCGCTATTTGTCTTGTTCGTTTGGTTTCAATGCTGACTGGCCGTGCTTAGATATCACAAATGCTTGACGATATGGCTGCTCGCTTTCGAGCAGATTGTAAAGGGCTTGCAGGGTTTACAACCCGAGAGAAAGCTCTTGCGTTGAATCAATGGATTCGCGCCAATGGCCTCACGGGCATGCAGAATCCAGAACGAAATTATCGGAATCTGAGGAACTGTTTTATCGGTCAGGCACTCCGACATGAGGATCATGAATCGATTCCCCTCATATCAAGTGCCATATTCTGCTGCCTTGCGTCTAGATTGGGAATCAACGCACAGTGCTGTGCCTTTCCCAGCCACGTCCATGCTATTGTGTCTGCTCAGCCCGAAAGGACACTCGATGACATGCCTCTTGAAGGCCCCGGCCAACCAGGGCCTATGTATCTCGACCCCTATAGAGCCGACGAAGAACTGCCAGCATCGACTCTACACAATTGGCTTGCTCGTTTTGGATGGCAGACAAGCACAGATGCCTTGTTGGCCCCGGCGCCGCCTATATTCATGGCACTGAGGACTGCTCAAAACATCAAGGCCACATTTGCCAGGGTCCTGGAGTTGCAGGATGATGCACACCCAGAATTAATCCAACTGTTGCGGGGAAATGGCGCCATGAATGTCGAGGCGTCTCTATATTCTGCTATTTGGTCATCTCTCATGCTGACACCGTCCAACACATTCGAATGGAGTGAGCGGCTAGCAAATCTTCTTCGCCGATCAGCTGTCGCGTGGCCAGAGGATGCTTGGCTGGTGCAAAAATATCTTTGGCCCATGTATAACAGCTCTTCGCCGTTTCGAGATCCTCTTCTTGGCCGCAGGTTTCGTGGCCTAGGCGGTGCATGGGATCACTGGCAAATGGTTCGAGACCAAGATGATATGACACCGCCGGTATTTCGAATAGAACAAGGAGGCAATCAAGTCATCCCTTTCAAAATTGGACAAGTCTTTCGGCATCGCAGATATGGATGGATAGGTGTCATTACAGGCTGGTCTGACCGGTGCTCGCACTGGCTTCGAGCATCTGCCTCTACAGACACGGACCATGAATCTGACTATGATTCTGGGACATTGCAATTTGCGAGTCAGAACCACATGGCAGTCCGACTGCCAAAGAAATTCTACTTCTTGTGCCTGTAAGACACGCTTCCTTGCCTCCTTGCTCATCCCTTTACAACCATTCTCTGCTCGTGCTTCAGGAGATATGGATGCCTGCCGACTAGACTTTAATCTGACGCGTGAACAGCCCAAACGCCGGCTCTCAGCCGCACGTCGTTGCTGCCCATAACATTGAACTCGTCCACGACCCTACATGTATTTCAGACGACATGTTTCCAACCGCGGGGAAGTTCTTTAAGCGTTTCGATTCAGAGACGTGTAGTTTTGTATCAAATATCAAGGAGCAATATCCTGATGACTAATTATATTGACACGTTATTGAAGATAAGGGACAGAATGGTGCGATGCCCTTCTATCTTTCAAGTATCTGCTTTGAGCATCTGCCTTGTAACGTTGGGGATTTCGCGGACAGGCAGTATTGGCCATGGAGTATATAGCACGGGCCAGTTGGGGGCTTACAAGGCTGATCGGTTCTCGTGTATTTACAGATTACGGACGATTCATTTAATTCACTCGAATGATTGATGTATGACTGTGCGCTCGAGGGTAATACCTCCTGCCTTTTGTTGCGACTCGTGCATTCTCCTGGGTTTGTACATGGTGTCGGTTTCGCAAGCGCTCTCACCGATGCCTCTATCCCTACCAGCTTTCATAGACGTAGTGGCTCCTCGGTCTTGTCCTCATCGTTATCAAATCACACACATCAATCATGAAGACATTCGAACAATATCTTCAAGTACTCCCTTTTCTGCCAACTTCTTAGCCCAGCAGTGCAACGCTCCGCTATAATCTCGTTTCCGATTTTCTACCCGCCGGTCTTCCTCCTCTGCGGAAAATAGCTCGGCACGGTACTCGTCCATCGCCGACTTGAGTTGGAAGCGAAGTTTCTGGTACATATCGTACGCTTCGTCGATTTGCCAGTCGGGACAGCATAGGGCGGATTCTAGTCGAGTGGGGAGTCTGGCGCTGTCGATGTCTTCCTTGCAGAGATGGAACTCGGCGAGCTGCGCTTCGTTTTCCATGTTCAAGAGTGGTTTGTCTGCTGATATTATGCTTGCAAACGCCGCATTGCCTCTCATGCGTGTCTCAATGACATGCAAGTCCGCGACAATGGTGGCTATCTCTTTGCTTAAATGGCTGACCGAGCTGCGGCATACGGCGAGCAGATTGAACGACAACTGGCTTCCTTCGTATTGCAGCATTTTTGCCTCGATTTGCGGTTTGGCAACAGTCATCCAGTCATTTCCGTTTGTAGCACCTAGTTGAGCATACATGTCAAAGACGCCCTCCTCGGTCGGATGCCTGTTTTCGCGGAAAGACCCTTACCTATCTCGTGTGGCTTGCTACGCAGGCCATCCAACTCCCAAACAAGCCCGTCGCAGGGCACGTAGGCGATGAAATGATAGCCATACTCCATGGCAGCTCCTGATTTTTTACCGCTTCTTTGTCGAGGCTTGCCCGAAGCTTGTTTCTTTTTTGCTTTCGACCTGGCGTCATCGTATTCATTTTCCAGACACAAGTCTGCGTTCAGATGATCCATGCGCCGCGTGAAGGAGTTGTGTATCCTGCGGATGAATTTATTGGAGCTGATTCTGTGGCCCCGGAGAGAGGTGTCGAGATGTTTTGTGGCCTCTTTGAAATCGGCCAACTGCTGACCTAACTCGATGTCTGGGCAATTCATGATGATGTTTAACAGCGCTACTGTTGCGCAAGCGTTGTTTATTGTCTGTGGTCCAATCAAGTCAGTCAGGAAACTTTTTTTTTTTTTCAAAAAAAAAAAAAAAAAAAGTTCGATGTGATGTTTTGGGGAGCCAAGACGCTTTTTATGGTGGAGACGTGCCTGGTTTGCGAACCATATTCGAGCCTCTGAATCATGGACTTGGTCTTCGTCTTCGTGAGCAGGGTCATACTGGAAGAGAAATACTAGCCCAAAGACTGGTTTCCTGTGCATTTCTCAGCGTTGGGACTTGTGGGATTTGCAAACGTAGAATCTGACGAGATTGCCTGGGTCACTCACGACACTGCATCTAGAGAATCTTGATCCATGGTGAATAATTCTTGCACTTTGAGATGTCTTACACCCAAATCTCTGAGTATGTTGTTGAAAAAAGCCTACAGACGTTTTTCTCTCTCCTTTGTTTTTTAGAAATTCCATTGCTTGCTTGCTTGCCTGCCTGCTCGCCCACCCATGGCGTTGACGAGAAAATGAAGGGAATTCGTCCATACCGGCTCTGATTCTAGTTCAACCCACCCTTGCCAGTCTTCAATGTCTTGAGCAGTAAGCGAACTGCAGGCTTTCCAAAGCAGGTCGTCATCTGCCTCTTTATCAGGACCATCCTCTGCAGCTTCTGTGGCCTTGCGCTTGGGATTCCTTCTCAAGGTCTCCATCTTCTGCTCATTTGTGGATGCTTCTGTGGTGTGGCTCGTCGAATTTGATAAAGCGCCGAGCTCTGTGGCATTGGGTAAAGGTGAGGCGGTGAGTGGTCTGCTGCCAAGTGAACTGAGAGCCCTGACAGGCCCTGACGTCGTGTTGTCGTCTGGTCGTCGTCTGGTCGCCGTCTGGTCGTCGTCTGGTCGTCGTCTGGTTGCCGTCTGGTCGTCGTCTGGTCGGCCTTATCGATTAGCAGTCGGTGCCGGTCACGCACCAATCCTAGGCGCGTCCTGAGCTGACGTGCCGAACCATGTACGTGCTCCACACCGCAAAAAGCTGTCTGGTGGGCCCAATTACCCAGCATGAAGCTTGGAGCCATCGTGAACTACTGCCTGTTACGAGAACTGCACGCGACGACGACGTTGCTCTACTTACATAGACTTGCGTCAATCACACGACAACCCTTGCGCACACTCCATTCTCGCTTCCGATGCTTTCCTGCCCCCGACGCTGTGAACACGGAATGCGATGAACGCAACTCCTCGCCTGCGGTCTGAGTTTCCAGCAACTCCAGGGAGCGATGCACCGAGACAAAACCGTCAAGAAACGCCGCCATCCACTGTCGGCACCGTCTCATCAAATGGCGCCTCTGCCAAATCACCTACCCTTCCTCTTGCTCCCGAAAATGCCAGCACGCAACGCGCCACGGCCGAGCCCGTTATTCCCCTAACGTTTCTCGATGCTCCCCAACAGCGATTGTATGCCTTTGGTGTATACGTGCTGTTATGGGCATGGAAACTCTACGACTGGCTTCGGGTCATTGAGGATGGCGACGCATCTTGGTGGCTTTTCTTGAAATGGATATTCATCGATTTCGCCTTTCTGTTCGGATTGCCGGAGCTGCGAATACCGTGGTTGGAACTTTCGCAGTTCATGGTCACGACTCTCTTTGCTGGGCACGTTGTCCTCAATTACATGTTGATGTTCAACATTCCCGTAAGTCCCGTCATCCTGTATTTTCAACCTATAAATTGAACACTCCACAAGTGAGCAAAAAAAAAAAATTATTTGGCAACGAGATTGACGTCAGGTGTTCCCGCCAAAAACAGTTACCTTGGCAGACGTGGCTCCTCGGATTTGCCAAAGTCCTCTACGACCGCGAAATTTCCATTTCCGAGCACAACGTCAAGCTCTCAAGCATTCTGAACAACCATTCGTTGATCATGGGTAAACAAATCATCAACATCCTTCCAGAAGGCTCTGCTATTCTCAATCCAAGCGCGGTTCCCTATTGCCTCAGCCGCCAGGATAAGACGGGCATCTCGTTACCAATATACTTTAACGCCACCGTACCCGCCGAAATAGAGCTTATCCGGATCCATCTTGATACCAACAAGGAGGAGACCATCAAAATACCTAGCCGAGACGTTCAAAAAGTTGCCCGTGCCATCCGTGACCAGAACTCTGATCCACACGCTGAAGGGTTCAATTGGCATTATGTGGTTAAGAAACCTGGGGTGTACCGACTGGGCAGAGTTTTGGATGAGTACAAGCTCGAAGTTCAGCGTGCTACCAAGGAAACTTATGTGGTTCCGTGTCCCCAGGCTATAATTAGAGCTTCCGAATCCTCTCAACGATGTATCCGCGATTTGTCCGACTTATCCCTCGAAGTCATTGGTACACCACCTTTGAAAATTGTTTACAGCCGGGCAGTGAATGGCAAAAACCACGACTTCCGATTCCAGAGCTTGCAGCCCGAAGGTTTTGCCTCGCCTCTCATTGCTGGAACGAATGCAGTCACAGCGGATGGCGCTGAAGACTTTTCTTGGGCTCGGCCGGCAAAGGTCACGGTCGGCCTCAACGAATCTCTCACCTCTTCAGGGGAATGGGAGTATTCTGTCGACGAAGTACATGATGCTTTTGATAACGTTGTCAGATACGCAAAGCCCGGAGAAGATGTAGATGCTGCTCATGCTAAAGGCCTGACGCAAAAATTCTTTGTAAGACAACGACCAAAGATTCGCATGGAAACTTGTGATCTCCGAAACCCCCTGAAGGTGGCAAAAGGCCAAGCGAAGGAACTGCCCGTCAAGTTTGGTCTTTCGGGCCCCGTCGATCAGACATCACACGAAATCACCTGGGAATTCTCTCCCATCGATACTCTCACCAAGAGTGGGGATCATGGCGATAAATCGTCAATGCATACCCATTCAGCCAAGAACTCAAGAGACAAAGCTTTCATCTCCGAACCTGGACTTTACACTCTCAGATCAGTGTCGAGTGGGTCGTGCGAGGGCGAGGTTGATGAACCATCGTCGTGCCTCTTGTTGAACCCTCTGGAGCCGCATCTTTCCATGCGATCCGAAGACATTCCTGACAAGTGCGCTGGCAATTCGATCGGTCTTCGTGTAGACTTGGATCTGGTAGGAACTCCGCCCTTCGTTGTGCACTATGATATCATCTCAGATGGTCACGTTGAACAAAAAAGCTTGAACGTTCCTGGGTTGCGGTCGCAACTTGAACTCATTCCTAAAAAGGCTGGTCACCATAAGTATGTGTTCAAGACGATCAGCGACGCTGTGTACCACGGCCTCCCTTTGACAGGCCAAGATCTGGTGCTTGAACAGGAGGTCAAGCCTGCGGCGTCGGCCAGATTTGTCCTGGCCCGGGATGTCATTAATGCTTGTCTTGACTCTGCAGTTGAGGTTAATGTTGCACTCAACGGCGATCCTCCTTTCAACCTAGAATGGGAGACTGTACATGATGGCAAACGGAAGACGGAGCGTGCAAGCGATTTAAGTGAGGACATATTCAACATCCGGACTCCACCCCTGACGAAAGGTGGTGAATATATTCTCGCTCTAGGCAGCGTGCAAGACAAGCGCGGATGCCGCAGCTTCTTGCAAGACCAGGTCAAGATCGCCGTTCGCCGTCAACATCCGCGAGGTGGATTTGGATTAGTTGAGCAGAAGAACTATATCTTTGCCGTTGAGGACACGTCTCTCCAACTACCTCTTCGTCTTCAAGGTGAACCACCTTGGACGGTACAATATCGAAACTTGAATGAATCCGGAAGTGTAACGATCAAGACTGCAACCACGGCAAACGACCACATCCTTGTCAAGTCTCGAGGTGTCTACGAAATCATTGATGTTAAGGACAACCAATGTCAGGGCACTGTTGACACACAAGCCTCCACGTTCCGTGTGGACTGGTTTCCGCGACCTGAAATCTCCCTGGTCGAAACTGAAAGCATAACAAAGGGCAAAGGTGGATTCATCAAGCAAGATGTATGCGAGGGCGATATTGATGGATTTGAAGTCGGCTTGCAAGGTAAGTAGCTATGTCATGGGTCCGCGTAAGTCTTTTGGCTCAACTGCTAATATAACGCAGGATCTCCACCCTATCACGTATCATACGAGATTATGCATAGGTCTGCACAAGGCTCAAACGCCAAGTCTCCTCTCAAGGAGTTTGACGCTGCACTATCCAAAGCCTCAGTCTCTATGGATACTGCCAAGGCTGGCGACTACACATATAAATTTGTTGAGCTGGAGGATAATCTGTACAGCAGTGACAAAAATCTGCAACCGCTGGTGGTGCGGCAACGTGTTAATGCCAAGCCGGCGGCGGCCTTTTCGAAACCTGGCCAGTCCTTCAAGTACTGCATGGAGCAGCAAGATCACGAGGACAACATTCCTATAGCCCTGACGGGAGTTCCACCCTTTTATGTCGAGGTTGAAATCAAGCATCAGTCCGGGTCGGGACCTGAAACCTATCGAATCCCCTCCATCAACTCCAACGCCTACTCAATGCCAATCCCGAGAGAGCATCTTCGCCTCGGCACACAGCAACTACGCATCCGAAGCGTCCGCGACGCCAAGGGTTGCCAGCAAAAGTACGAAGTCAATGCTCCTTCTATCCAAATCCAGCTCTTCGACGCTCCCTCCATCTACCCTCTCGAGTCCCGAGAGGACTTTTGTGTAGGAGAAAGAATTGCCTATACGCTCTCGGGAACACCACCATTCGACATCACGTATGAGTTCAATGGCCGGTGGAATGCCAAATCACAAACAACCAACTTTCGCCGTGTTGCGGAAAAGCCCGGCGACTTCACCATCATGAGCATTTCTGACAAGGCCAGCGAGTGCCGGGCGGCCGTCAACCTGCACAAGAAGATCCACCCGCTTCCCAGCGTTCAAATTAGTCGTGGAAGGCAGTCGCGAGTGGACATACACGAGGGCAACGAGGTTGACATTCTTTTTGAGTTTTGGGGCACGCCCCCTTTTGAATTTACCTATACCAGGAGCACGAATGCCAAGAAGGGCCATCGTAGTGTCGTCCTCGAAACCAGACACGACATATCCTATGAGCACAGCAAGGTCGTCAAAGCCAGTCAGGAAGGTACCTACGAAGTGGTGGCAATCAAGGATAAGTTTTGCTCGTTTTCCACCCAGCAGGTTGCGGAGAAGAAGAAGAGATGATTTTTTGTTCTTTCTATTGTTGATATGTTTACCTTGATATCAATGGGCACAGGAAACGGGGGCGGGCGGGGGAAGAGGGAAGGGGACTGTGGACGTTTTCAACCGGCACTCAGAGAGTATGCAGCGTGAGAAATTAGGGTTGGAGCGATGATCAGGGACAGTCAGTGCATTGTTCTTTTTTTTTTTTTTTTTTTTTTGTACACACGCATATACCATGGAACCGGCGTTTGGATACCTGCAGGGAGTGAATGTCATTGTCATTGAGGTTGCATGAATGATGGGTCATTTCCCACTCCATATGTTGCCCTTGTTCTCGAGTGTCTATGTTATTATGTCCATATCCAAGGAAGGTGAATTGTGCTCTTAAATGCCACGTCGTCCTCATGCAAGTATATTGGAATCTTTGACGGTAGATACTACCAAGACAGTATCGCAGATGAAGGCGTCTGACAAAGCAAAGATGGCGACCAAGCTCATACATGGCATACAACTAAACTACAACCCCCAATGCACTCAACTCACTCACGCGCCCTCAACAACCACTAACCTCGATCCGTCTAATCAAGTCACCGCCCACCCTCGCAATCTCCAGCAAGACAGCCTCCCGATTGACCTGCACGAGGTCCTCGTCGGCGGCATCCCCGCCTGCCGCCACGCGGGCAAAGTTATACGGCAGACCTAGGCGGAACTTTTGCCGAGGAAGCAGCTTGGGGTCCCAGATGGCGGCCAGGACGGTGTCGTCTGGCGTGCCGGAGAAGAAGACGAGTGTATCTTGGTAGATGCGCTGCAGTTCGTGGAGGAGGACCGTCGCGGGGTGCGTCCTGGTCGGGAGGGGGATTTTGCCGGTGCGATGGTCGAGGTTCTTGTAGGCAGAGGTCTTGGCGGTCGCGGCTGCCGCCGCGGAAGCCTCGAGGAGGAGCGCCCTGATGCGCTTGGCAGATAGATGGATGAGCAGGTCGTAGTCCTGGAGCGAGGCCTCGAAGAGGGTCAACGGGTCGAGGTGCAGGTCCTGGCGGCGGACGACCTGGCAGGCAGCCTTTGCGAGGAGGGTCATGCGCGAGGCGATGAGCTTGGAGGGGCCGTTCCGGGTGTACGCCCGGCCAGACTGCTCGCTCGATGTGGCGACGTAGAGGACGAGGCTGTTCATGTGGGGGTCTCGCTTGCGCCAGGACTCGAGCTCGCGGCGCATCGTGGTGCGCTGCTCGCCCGTTACGGTCTCGGCAGAGTCCACAATCAGGGCTTCTTCGCGCCAGTCCCATCGCGAGAGGAGGAGGAGCGTGCGCAGGAATCCGGATGAGGGCGACGAGGGCGTCTTCCACGGGTACGGCTGCAGGAAGACGTGGAGCACGAGGAGCTCGATCAGCTCGTCGCTGAAGTGCCCGCAGAGCTTGTGCTTGCAGAACCACTGCTTGACGAGGCGTATTGTGTGCGATAGAGGCTGCAGACGTGTGCAGAAGGCGGCCATGGTCTGGGTGTGCAGCGGGAGCACCGAGTATTGCCATTTGAAAGCGGCGAGGGCCTTGGCCGCCTCTTCCCGCACGCGAGCATCCACTGTCTTGTTGAGGACCTGGCGTTGGAGAAGGGTCTCTTCGAGATCGCAGTAGATTCTCAATCGGAAAGCTGCGCCGCTTTCGTAGATGATGTCCAGGTAGGTCAGGTTCTCCATTCCCATGTCTCGGTTTTCGCGGCCCAGTTGCGTTGCCAAGGTGTCATTCGCGCTTGTCAGGCGCCTGTCAAAGTCGAGAAGGAACTCGATTTTGGCTTCTTGAATGGCCGTCAGGTTCTCGGGCCACTTGCTTGAGGCCTCAAAGTAGAGGTTGACATCCATGGGTTCGATTGTGTCGTTGTGGTACCCGAGCAATGGTGACTCTATGGATGTGTAACGTGCCAGGGACGAGACCGGTGATAGTTGACGAATCTGGAGCGGCAGTTCGTCCAGGTTGCGAATGTCATTCTCAAACGTCGTGAATGCGCGTCGGGCGGCGTCGAAAGCCTCCTTGTCGAGATGGGAGAGACCGAACAGGGACGAGAAACCACTTCCGCGCGGCGTCATTTCATCATTGGCAACGTTCAGGTGCCTTTTCAGAGAACATGAAGCTATTTCCTGGCATATTTGTAGTGGCATCTTGCCGCTCCATTCGACACACTCCAGGATTCTTCCATCCTTGAATCGACGAAGCTCGGCCTTCTCGCCCCAGAACTGTCTGAATGCTTCGGCTTCCTTCTCTTCCTCTGCAGGGGGCCCGTACTCCATCTGTCGTGGCATGTGCGCCGGGTCGAACATGATGGCCACCGACAGTCTCGTCAAAGGACTTGAGCTAGACGTTGACAAAGACCAAGGCTTCGTTGCCTGCTGTTGCACGTGTACGAGCTGGGCCCGATTGCCATATGCCCTTTTCAGCACTCTATAGACCTCGAGGCCAAATTTCCAGACAGCGCTGCTTCGATCCGTAGACTGCTCATACTTGGATAAATCAGCCTTTTCGATATCGAGAACAGCATCGAAAACTTGGAAAGTGACATCTGATTTCATGATAAAGGTCGGCTGGAACTTGTCCGCATTTTCATCGGCGAGCAAGTCGGAAGTCGACTTCGCGTACATCTGGAGCAGATTCGCCGATGACGGCTTCATCTTGTAGAGAACGTTGAGCTGTCTGACGGGATCAAACATGACGGGACCCGATTCCCGGATCGTCTTGACGTCGATGTCGGGTGCACCAAATGCAAATGGTCTTTTCACGAAATCCGTGGATGAGAGAAATTGCATGCCGGCCTTGAATAGTTCTGTGCTACTCAAGGCACTCGACAGCGCCGCTTGACCATTTTTGCCGCCCATTTGCAATAGCAGAGCAAGCATGATGGACCATTCAAAGTGGCCAAAACCACCGAGGGACATGGTGCCACCAAATCCACGTTGTTGGAGCCATATTCGACCCAAGATACAAGCGTCTGCGAAACCTGAACACTCATTTTTCGAGTGCGCCAAAACCCTCAAGTAATGAATAAATGTCATTTCCCCATTGATTGTGGAATTATAAAATGGCGAGGTCAAGGAGCTGCTTTTCTTCTCATCGGAGGAGCTGTCCAGGCGCGTACAGTTTGCGGATGGCGTTAGCTTCGACCAGGGAAACAGATTGTCGGGCGCGCAAGGGATCAGACGAATGAAGTAGCCATGCTTATTTGTGTTCTTTTTCGCGTTCTTTGGCTTTTCATCCTTGGCACTGCCACAGCTGGTGTCTGAACGGGCCAAAGGTCGAAGCACCAGAACGGGCAGAAGAGGATTCTCGTTCAAGAAATCGAAACCCACTTCCACCACGTCACCCATAGCTTTGCGAACGTGAGCAGCAATATATGAGATGAAATATGCTCGTCTGTAGAAATATCGCATGTCGAGATAATCTTTGTCCTGGAAAAGAGAGGTCGGCATTTGCGCCACCATGTCAATGCCCACGACTGGTTGAGACTTGATCATTGTTCCGAGGACGTAGCTTCCGACAACGTTGCATTGCGACGGCTTGGAGTAGGCAATCTTGTATGGCGATTCTTTGGTAGGTCTTGGATCTGGATATGGCACGGTGATACGATTCTCTTTCTCAAACTTGCTCGTCGCCTGGGCAATCTGAGCCGACTGTCAGCTTACATGCAATACGGTTCGGGGCGGATGCAGGTGAGGATGATTCAGGACGCACCGGAAGCGGCTCATGTGGCTCTATCGAATCCACGATTGTCTTGAGACGGAATAGTTGCGCATCGACATCTTGGAGTGTTTTGGAGCGGTCAATCTTTGACTCTTTGAGCAGCTCATCGGTTTGAAGAACAAAAGTGCTGGCGGTCGAGACTTGCGCGGCGCTACGAGACTCGAAGTCGATGAGAGTTTTGTGTCGCAAGCCGGGACCGCCATGATCAATCTTTCGGCGCTTAGATCCGGAGTCCATGGCTCGGTCACGGTCAAAGGTCGCGCGTGGAAGAATTTATTGAAGTCGACGTCGGGACGAGGCGAGTTTGCTACGCTGAAAGACGCCGTCTGGCGTAATGTCCACGACTAATGATTTTTTTCTGTTTTTTTTTTCTTTCTCTTCTCTCGAGCTTCAGGAACTTGCGGGGCGATAAGCTGATAAGCCTAGAGCAGCAGCATGTTGGTGGGTCGGGTTTCAGGGTCCACCCAGACCGTTGTGGATCTGTAGCGAGTGGAAAGACACTTGAACTGATCATTTAACTTGGGAGTTTTTTCGGAAAATAAATGGCCAGATTTTCGATACGCTACGTGTACATGGATCCTATGTTGCCGTCGGTCATGCCGCATCGAAGCCTGGGATTCAGCATCTGACATCATTGTCCACGCCGTCCTGATGGGTGCGTTTAAACCTCGTTATATGCATACTCGGCACGACACCAGGACAATATCGAGACTCTATAGAGACTCCACCCCCGCGGTCTGGCATATCTGACCACCCTGGGCGCTTAGCCGCGCAACGAAGCCGACACCGCACTCGATGAGACCCTGGGCTTCTCGGCTCGGCCACTTGCGGCTCAGCAGCTATTGATTTGAACTGGAGACGGGATATTTGATGCTTAAACAACCCCTCCCATCTCCTCACCTTCTATTTCTCTCTGAAACCGGTTGGCTTCGAACCTCGTCGTGGCCGGCAGATAGGCATCAGTCCCAAAAGCTGTCCAAACATTGACTCTCGGCCCGTGTTTTGAAAGCCTGATACTCACGATGCCTCCCACGAGTCTTCCCACGCATATCCTTCGGGCCGTCGCTCGTCGTAAAGCTAATGTATGTAAAGCAATCCCACGCACCATTGTGCCAATTCAGAGTCCAGAGCATCAGCATCAGCATCAGCTCACGTAGCCTGTCGCGCAGTCCCTCCTAGTGCTCTCAAGATCCTTTTCCGCGTCTCTGCGACGAGCCGAGATCAACAAGGTCTTTCCTTCAGCTGCCAAGGCCCTCGAGGACATGAAGCCTAACTCGACAGTCCTGTGCGGCGGATTCGGCCTTTGTGGTGTTCCTGACACTTTGATCGACGAGGTCCTCGCAAAGCCTGAAATTACTGGGCTTACAGCTGTATCCAACAACGCCGGAACAGACGATTCTGGTCTTGGCAAGCTTCTCAGGACAAAGCAAGTCAAGAAAATGATTGCCAGCTACATTGGTGAAAACAAAACCTTTGAAACCATGTACTTGACTGGTGAGGTCGAACTTGAGCTCACCCCACAGGGCACATTAGCAGAGCGATGTGCTGCGGGTGGAAAAGGCATTCCTGCCTTTTACACGCCCGCCGCCTTTGGCACCGTGGTCCAGACTGGAGATCTGCCTCTCAAGAACAAGGCCGACGGCACTCCGGATAAATATTCGTATCCCAAGGATGTCAAGGTTTTTAATGGCAAGTCTTACCTGCTGGAGCACGCCATTGCTGGCGACTATGCCTTTGTCAAGGCATATAAGGCCGACAAGCTTGGCAATTGCCAGTTCCGACTTGCTGCCCACAACTTCAACGGTGCAATGGGCCGCAATGCCGAAATGACCATTGTCGAAGCCGAACACATCGTGGAGCCGGGTGAGATTCCTGCCGAGGCCGTGCATCTGCCTGGCATATACGTCAAGCGCGTCATCCAGAGCACCGGTGAAAAGAAAATCGAGAAATTTATATTTGCAAAGACGGAGACCGACGCCGACGCCAAAGCCAAGGCAGCACTGGGATCTGGTGATATGGCCGCCAAACGTGAGCGCATCGTCAAGCGAGCGGCCAAGGAGTTCAAGAACGGCATGTACGCCAACCTTGGTATTGGAATGCCCATGCTTGCACCAGGATTCGCGGGCCCAGAGGTGGAGGTGCAGCTCCAGTCTGAGAATGGTATCCTTGGCCTCGGACCGTACCCCACGAAGGGCAGCGAGGACGCTGATTTGATCAATGCCGGCAAGGAGACTGTCACTCTGAATCGTGGCGCTGCCGTCTTTGGAAGCGAGGAGAGTTTCGGCATGATTCGCAGTGGCAGAATCGATTTGACCATTTTGGGAGCCATGCAGGTCAGCGCAACAGGCGATCTCGCCAACTGGATGTTGCCAGGCAAGGTCAAGGGGTTTGGTGGTGCCATGGATCTGGTCAGCAATCCTTCCAAGACGAAGGTTGTCGTGACCATGGAGCACACCGACAAGAAGGGCAACCCCAAGATTGTCAAGCAGTGCGCGTTTCCTCTTACTGGCCGAGCCTGCGTGTCCAGAATTATTACTGAACTGGTAAGCCCATTTCTGCGCTAGCCGACCGTTGCGTTGGCAGAAGCAAATGGATGCGATCTATTTCATGAACGAGCATCATGGATTTTTGGAGCAAGAGACTAATGTGTTGCGTCGTGGCAGGGTGTTTTCGACGTCGATTTCGCACATGGCCTTACTCTCGTTGAAATTGCCAATGGTGTCTCTGTCGATGAGATCAAGAGCAAAACGGAAGCGCCTTTTGCTGTTGCGGAAGATGTTAAACCGATGTTATGACGACTTGAGGTGTGCTCTATGTGTCATTGAAATGAGAAACATGGTAAAGTGAAGTAATAATGTATTAAGATAGTGGCGATGAGAAGCCCAAGGCAGTCTCGATGATCTGTGATCAGGATGGCGACCTCGGGAGGCATGTGCACAATTGTACGCAGATTAAGGTTAAGTTGGATGATGGAACATACGAGAAAGTGATCAGACGTGCGATGATTCTGCCAGTGCGACCGACCCAACCAGCACGCTGCCTGCTGGTGAGGTTCTGTGGTGGGTGTAGCACCCTTTATTCTAGGCATACACGTGACCGCCTGACGCCAGTTGATTGATTCAGTTGACACCTGCAGTCGGCCCGCACCCGCACCCGCACCGCACCTGCACCGCACCTATGGACCTCGGGGCTCGTAGCTGAACACTACAACATTCAATCCAGGAACCTTCCAATACCTATTAGATACCTATTAGATACCTACCTACCTACCTAGGTACCTACCTACTTCTTACTTTAGGTAGCTACATCTTGCTCGCGCATCCAGATACCGGCGGCCCAATTTACTCATCCTTTCCAATATTTCTTTCTCCATTCTCTTTGTTGAAGCCGTCGCCTGCTGGCCGCTCGCTCCCGCGTGAATATACGACAAAGCTCGACTCTCATGTTTGACGAATCCTCCGGTAAAGTCTATCGAGAATGGACCGTTTCACGCCAACTTCTTTTTGACAGGGGCCATGATCGAGATTGGCCACGCCGGAGACAATGTTATCTCTTCAACCCCAAGGGGACTACCGGACCGCGTTCTCTGATGGACATGGCCGTACACGTCGTTGCTGCCAACATAGGTGACATTTCCGAAGCGCACCTTGACGCCATTCCAAGTAGACTCCTGTGGCGCATTTGGGGACTTCTTGAAGCGAGGTCAGTATGTGTCGCATCACGTGTGCCACTTCTCCTCAAGAAAATCACAAGTTCAGTGTCATCGGCGTGTCTGGACATGCACCTTTTTTCAGGACCCGAGCCTGTGACTAACTCTACAGTCACAGAGGCGTCTGCTTACACGCCTGGAAACTCTTCTCCAAGATCCTGACCACAGCATGTGAGGTCAAAACACTTGGTCTTTATCGGTTTAGGAAGCATATATGTTACCCGGTGGATGAACTTAAAGTCTATACCCAACCATTGCTATCCCCAACTATAGACTTTCTGTCACATCTGGTCATAAGTGGTGCCTGTCGTTTTAACACAAGCGAACTGCTGTGTCTGACCAAGCTCAAGAATCTTGGTGTGCTGGAACTCTTACAGCCAACGGATGAGCTGAGCCATTACTTCTCGGAAGTGAACGATAGACTTGTACGGGGATGGTCCGAGGTGGACGACCCATTCCCTCTCCTGAGAATCCTACGCGTACGGGTCGACAAGGACATTACACCAAATTCACTCAGATGGGTGACAAAGTTTCCGTCGCTCGCAGTGTACGATGTCACGGCGCATAGGCATGATTGGGAGGACTCTCATGCCTTCGCTCTCGAGCACGGTTGGAAAGCAGCCAGTCCAGGCCCTCGTGTTCATGATTCACTTCTGCGATATCTGATGCTGCTTGCCCCTGTGAACCAAACGCAATGCGGTCATCCAAGTGACCTAGCCGGAAAGGCAGATACGCTGCTGAGGTCCCTTTGCAGCGATTCCCAATGTTCCGTCAAGTTTGTGACCAATCGTCAAGCCCCGCCACTCTTGACCAATTTGGCCGAAACTGCCAAAGCATGGATGCCGACTTGGGACCTTGACGCTTCTTTGAGAGAAGCAGCTTCCTGTCATGGGATCTCATTCGAACCCTGGGCCTTCTGGCTGTATTCGTTCATCGGTCAGCTCAGTGGCGATGAGGATTTGTACTCTCTAGGATGCACCGTCGACACGCAAGCAGTTGCAGGACCCCTTGTTCTACCTTCCAAGCCAATGGTCAGCCTGTTCTTAGGTCACAATGTTCGAGGTGGAATCATCAATAATCCATCATACGGCAGGCAAGGACTTTGTTGGACAAAGCACATAACGTTTACTCGAACCGACATTACGGACAAGAGGGATGTTTGCGTGGCGGTTTCCTCGCGAACGGCAAGAACGGGGATCAAACATTCAAGAAGCGATGGCTCCAGTGACTTGCGCGAGCAGTCCCTATTACGGATAAATAAGAGACGACGGCTCGACGACATGCTGCAGTCATTTGACCCGTAAAAGAGAGTCTGATAGGGGATGAGAGAGTCTCCTACTAATGTTCAGCGTCTGAAGGGTCATTTGATCCAAGGACGTATTAGAGTGCACGAGGACACCTTCACACGCTCTCTTTTGAGTTCCGTCAAGTGCGCCCCAAATCGTCGTCCCCGGGTTTGCGACAAATTCTTGGTCCGCACCTCAGGCTGTGCAGACGCGGAGGTGTATCAGTCTCTCCTATTACGGAATCTTCTTGCCTGTACCTGCAGTCGAACTTTGCTGTCGTGAGATGTCAAAAAGACAGGCATCCCAATGAGTATGATATTGAATCTGCTCCCAGGAAATGGATTGCCCTGTTATCAAAGGATCTTTCGTTAATGTATGCGTCCTTGCCGGCAGCCAGAGCGGGTCCATTTCGGTGGATGTGTGAAGGTGGAAGAATGAATAAAAAAGAGTGTGTGATTTGGATACGGATTCTGTTGTTTGGATTATACGTCATATTCCAGCTACAGGTCAAGAAAACAATATGTGTCCACGCAAGAGCAGTGACTTCCCAGCGTGATATGACCTCGGCGCACGAGACACTACACGAAAGCGCGATGTGGTCATTACAGAATGACGCACGAGTGACTCGACAACTTATACCCACCAGTTTGTAAAAAAAAAAAAAACAGAAAGAAAGAAGAGAAAATCAAGGGCACACCGCGTCAAGAACAAAAAGACTAGGAAGCGCCGTGGTCGAGGTTGGGAAAAAGTCACCACAATGTGGTTACTACGACACTCGCAACGAGCAGGTGGTTGTCCTTTCATTTGCTTTTCCTTTTTTTCCCCGCACATACCGAGGCCCAGACAGAATAATCAACCTGGTCAATAAATCAGACCGGCATCTCAAAGTGTAAACACGACGCAGCCCAAGATGCCGAATCTCTAGCGCGACCTCATCACAGATACGGGCGGGCGGGTGTTGGTCCAGGCTCAGAAAGAACATGTCGGGTACGTAATGTGCCGTCGCTGAAAGATTTATCTGAGCCACGGGCGCCGCGAGACGCATGCAGAGCAGATGGTAAGTATCGACGATTGGAGTCCCATCTATCCTCCAGTTTCCCCTCCGGTCGCATCCATGGAATAGTGAAAGCCAGAGTGAATATGAAGGATGTTTTTTTCTAGTAGTTGGAGAGGGAAGGAGGGAAAAAAAAAAAAAGAGGAGACGGCAGAGAGTAGAATATGTACTCCTCAGGGTGCTGGGCTGGTAGTGGGGGAAAACGGGTCGGGAAGAATGATGGACCGGGTGTCTTGGGTGTTTGTTGGGTACATACTTCATTTGCTGGATGCTGCACAGCACAGTGCATGTACGACTGACTATGAGAGCGTGATGAATTGGTGCAGCTGGGTTTTCGAAATAGTATGCCAGAATAAAACAAATTATTAGTGTGTTTTTTTTTTGGGCGGGCGGTGTCGATGCGCCCGTGAAGTTGAACAAGGACAGCGAGTTGCGTTTGTTTTGAGGAACCAGAATCACCGGCTTACATGGGGCTCTGGGAGATCAACTGTGAAGGTTGCCAATTGGGGGTGAAAGTTGACTCGTCAGATTGAGGGCAATAGCGGTTGTTATTGTTGATGATAGAGCTAAGCTAATTGATTCCTTCTATCCCCAATTTCTATACCATTTCTACCCACTTTTCACGTGGTGCCAACTCTCTCCTCAACAGGGGATTACTTTTCCCTGCCACGCCATTTGCTCCAGCCCATCACATCCCTTTCGCCCAGGCACATCCGACCGGGAAAACTACCCCGCTACGCCTCAACCGCCATCAAAGTAAAGCACAGGTCAGAACTCGGAATGCATTTTTGCCCTTTCATTTTCTGCCCTCGTGCCATACCTTACCAACTCTTCCTGCCTACCTCTCTGCCACATACCTATTTACCACATACCTGTTTACCACATACCTGTTTACCACATACCTGTTTATCACATACCTGTTTACCACATACCTAACCTACCTATCCGTCTGTCTGCTTGGTCACATCCAAAGTCTGATACCTCGTCCACCGCGACCCCCTTCGCACACCAAACAGTTTCGTGCTTCACAATCATCGCTTCATTTTCTACAAAGCAAATCCACGTATCATGGCAGGTGGCCCAGCAGCGAGTGTCCGCGGTCGCGCGGGGAAGTTTAATAAGCCCTCAAGAGGTGGTGCGTTGGCAAATCACAACAAAGAAGATGCCGTTTTCTCTTCTCTCCCTCAGACGAGGAGAACGAACTGGTGACACACTACTGACTGGCCTATTATTTCCGCAGGCGGCAAGAAGTTCTCTCGCTCACTGCAGCCTGTTGACGCCGATGGAAACCAAATCAGCATGTGGGCAGCCGATGATGCAGGAGAGCGATCCGACGAAGAGGAGGAGGAAGACTCTGAGCAAGATTCGGAAGAAGACAATGACGACGCTGGGGCCGCAAAAGCCCCCGCTGGGGCCGAGAACCGCGAAGACCGGAAGGCTCTGAAAAAGGCTCGCAAGGACGCCGCTATTGCTAAGCAAGAGTCCCGTACTGTCGAAGTGGGAGATTTGCCTTCCAGCGATGATGAAAGCGATAGCGGCATGCCCGCCAATCCCAATCACTCCAAAGCCGCTCGGAAGCAAGCCAAGGCCGATGATGACGGGCTGGAAGACATTGCACAGGGCGTCGAGAATATGAGTGCACCTGGTAATCGTAAAGAGAGAGAGGCCATGGAGGCTGCTGCTGCCAAAGAGAGATACATGAAGCTACAGGCAGAGGGGAAGACGGACCAGGCCAAGGCCGACCTGGCTCGCCTCAAGCTCATTCGGGAGCAGCGCGCGGCCGATGCTGCCAGAAGACAAGTAAGTTGTAGAGCTTGCCGGCTTCAGCTGTACGGTCTTTTGCCCTGGTGCTTTGCTGACTTTGCGTGCAATACAGGCCGAGAAGGAAGAGAGGGAAGAGCAAGAGAAGTCTCGAAAAGCGGATATCGAGGCAAAGGAAGCCAAGAAGCGCGAGGCCGCTGCTGGACCCAAAAAGGCAAGCAAGAAGAAATGAAGTAGCTCATAGCAAGGCTATTGTCTGTAATCGGTTGGTATCTTGTGGTGAAGGGTAGAGGAGTCCCAATGGGATATACCACGGTTCGTTTCTGGCAGAAAAAAGTTTCCAACGAGTGCGAGTCCATGTCTCCTTTTTCGTCGAGTCCAGTAACCATTCATGCGGTCTGTACCAGGTCTAGGCTTAACCCGGACTGGTACCGGACTGGTATCTATCTAGTGATTTGGGCCAATTGGACATACAGGCAAGTAACTAAGCAGAGACCTCGCCCATTCCTGTGCTGTAAGATCAGGGAAAGGCAGGGGTTTGTGCAACGTCCCAAGTGAGGCTCGTTCTGCTTACGGTAAAGCTCATGAGGTACATGTATATTGTATACAAGAAGCATACCTCGTAGATGGGGGTTGAAAAGACAAAAAAGCCAATCTGACCCCACATTACATTTCGTCGGGCGTTGAAAAAGGGTGCTAGCCGAAGCGGTGCATGGTGCGAGTGGAGGAGCGAGTGGAGACACTGGAGAGTCAGGAAAAAAATCCAGACCACCAAAAAAAAAAAGTGCTCAACCAACCAACCGCCTTGACCTGCCGCCTTTTTTTTCTTGTTCGCCTTCCTTCCTTCGGAACATGCTTTGCCACGATGTCTTGAGCGCATCTGCACCTATGAATTTGTCCCTGTACCGTTGAAACAGTGTCCAAGTGTACTGTCTCCTAGACCATCTATTGTATTCGTCCTTGATCCGTATCTTCACAGCACCCCAGCAATGGCTGAATCGTCGTTGAAGGTTCGTCAAACACTGGCCGCCCCCGCTAGCTACTGACCGAGGTCATTTTGCCCGGAGCATGGGGCTGACGAACAATGATAGGATCGCTTGCGCGACCATGCGAAGGCATTTGACGGCCTCTTGAGCTTGATTCCCGCCAAACTGTACTATGGCGAAGATACCAGCGTATGTGAACCCCAGTCCTCGTCTGTCTAGGTGCCTTGCGTGCAATGCCCAAACCGCCATGTCTCGGTTCTGGTCCCCGCGTGGAATTCTGCACGAAACAGGCATTACCTGACCAAAATTTATCCGACAGAACCAATGGGGTAGGAAGAAGCAGACAAAAAAGGAAGCCGCTGCCGCTCGAAGAGGGAAACTCGACCCTGACAGCGAGCTAAATCGAAATGCCAAGGAGGTCATGGATGAGCGGGCCCAACACAAACGAAAACTCCGCGAGCTCGAGGAACAAGAAAATGCCCAAGATGTCGATGTCGATGACGATGACAATGTCAGTGACGACTCATACGAGGCCATTGACGGGGTAGAGCCTGAACGACCTGGCGACGGTCTGAAAAGGAAGACGGAAGACAGCAACAAAAAGCAAAAACTCATGACAGAAGATGAAGGGCAAATGGACACCCCCAAGACAGCTCAGGATGCCTCAATAATGTCAAAGAAGGAGGCCAAGCGAGAGGCCAAGCGCGAGAAGCGGGCCGAGAAGAAAGCAGAGAAGAAACCCCGGAAACAAGACCCCGGTGCGACAAAAGTCGGAGACGGGGAAGTAAAAAAGGCCGAGCCTGATCAAAAGACGGTCGAGAGCAGCAAGGAAAAGTCTCTTGCTGTCGCCACGAAGGAAGACGATGCCAATGGCTCATCAGCTTCCGAGTCCGAACCGCAGTCACCTATTTTTGATAAGCATTCAGAGCCGCCACTCGCGGAAGCGGCAGCTGAGCAGGCTAGCACAACAACATCAGTCTCGTCCACGATTCCACCGTCAGAAAAGCCCAAGCACGTCAAAATTCCCGCCGATACTTCTGCAGTGCGGGCCCGCGTGGCGGCCAGGATTGAAGCCCTGCGCGCTGCCCGAAACGCAAACCGCCCGCAAAGCCGACAAGAGCTTCTCGAGGGGAGACGAGCGAAGCAGGCACAGAGAGCGGAGCGCAAGAAGGAGGAAAAGAAAAAGGCCAGGCAAGAGGCGGCAAGGCTGAGGGAAGAGGCACTGGCGTCTAACTCTCCTGGTGTCATGAGCCCTGTAGTCGAGCTTGACGAGTCGGCGGGCAACTTTTCCTTTGGGCGGGTAGCGTTTGGAGATGGTTCCCAGATGTCTCACGACCTGAGTTATGTGTTGACCAAGGGCAAGAAGAAAGGGCCGTCGGATGTCAAGACAGCCCTGCTGAAGGTCCAAAATCAGAAGAGAAGGCTAGAGGAGATGGATGCCGAAAAGCGCGCGGAAATTACGGAAAAGGAAACATGGCTGACGGCGCGACGAAGGGTCGAGGGCGAAAAGATTCACGACAGCGAGGCCCGGCTGAAGAAGGCCAAGAATCGCAAAGAGGCGGCTGAGAGAAAGAGCAAGAAGGAATGGAAGGAACGGGCAAAGGGCGTGGGGCTAGCTCAGAAAGAAAGACAAAAGAAGCGAGAGGAGAATATTAAGAAACGCAAAGAGGATAAGCTACTTGGGAAGGGTAAAAAGAAGAAGGGTGGTGCTAAGAAGAAAAAGGGCGGGCGGCCTGGCTTTGAAGGTAGCTTTGGGGTTGGGGGCGGTCGAAAGTGAGCCTTTTGCTATATTTGCGTCGTCTTTTTTTCTTTTTTTATTTACACCTGATGACGGTATATGCATATCGTGCTTGACTCATGGCATCTGACGTGGTTCCATCTGCCGTGATTACACTTTTCATTTTTTCTTTTGCATCGAGCGTCTTTCATGCATGTATCGTACTGCTCGTAGTTTGTATCCGTTTGTGCTGTTGCTTTTTGGTATTGGCGTTGGCGACACCTGTCTTGTCTCCAAGTTTTATATCCCTCTTCTTCTCCTCTCTCTCCTCTTTCCTCCTTGTCCGCCTCCTTATCATTCTCGTCTCCCTGCCTCGTCTTTTCTTTTTCTTTTCATTCTCTCTTTTCCTATACCCCCCCCCCCTTTTCCATCTTCACCATTCGTTCTGTCTCGTATCCCCAAGACAAGAGACGGTATTCTTGTCACGCTCGCACATGATTGACAGGAATCAGATGGGTTTGTCTGCGTGTGGCAGACAGACACAATTTCATCGAGGTGGCGCGTTCGCAGTAGACATTGATATAAATCGCAAGCCGCGTCAGCTGCCTGGTGTCAAAGCTAGCATGTACATGTCCAGTCGGGCATGTCGCGGGCAAGACTGATTTACATGTCAATCACCAACACGCGCACGTACAGCTTGACATGGGCCAAACCGTTCCGCCGTCGTCAAGGAACGGTCACCGGACGGCGAGTCCGGTGTCCGACTTGCTCGCGACAAATGATGGCTGGGCGGACGGACACGGCGCGATGGCCGCCTCGGCGGGAAACGCACGACTTTGACCCCGGCTTTCCATCAGATGGACATCGTCTGGGATGCATCCCTGAGAGGTGGTGGCACGGTCGACGGTCCCTCCGCGGTGACTGATGAGGACGGGCCGCGTTCGTGCCGCACCCACCACCGTGCCTACTTGGTATTTAATCAAGGTCGACGAGTGCGGCCGGCCAGAAAGCACATTAGGTACGAGAACTAAACAACAATAAAACTGATATGGTGTGAGAACTGGCATGGTAAAAAACAAGAAAAAATGATGTTGAACATTGGACAAAGAAATACTTCGTTCGAATGAGCTTGGGTTTTCCCTCTACGCCACTTCACGAGCCCATGTCCCCTCCCTTCTTTCTTTTGGTTCCCCAGCGCACCGCAATTCATTGCACCGCACTGCACCGCACGGCAGAGAAAACAAGCCCGAGAAGAAAATTTCACATCTTTTCAACTTGTCCTCGAGGGCCCCCCTTCTTTTCCTTCTTCCTTTCCTTTCTCCCGGCGATTCCGCTCGCCTGCTTTGCTCTGCGATACGGTGAGTGAGCTGTAATAGGAGTACAATGGGAGCGACTCATGCTTCCCATCCTGGTCCGGGGTTGTAGTAAAGGTGCCGATCGCGCGCGGTTGAGGGACTCGACGGTCGGGAGAGAACGGGTTTGCATGTCGGCTTGTACAAGGGCTGCGAGGATTCTCAACCACGGGAGGATTTTGTGACGACGCCGCGACACAACTTTGCTGCCCTTTTTTTTATCATTATTAATTTTTTTTTTACCTTTTTTTCGGGTCTTCTTTCGTGATGTCGGCGTCGCACGCGCGTCGGGTGAGAAGCCAGTCGGTTATAGAAGGGAGTCGAGGCGTGTGAAGACACTCAGACAGGCGGCAACGACTTCGAGCTGCAGCTCCTTATCTTTGGCCTTGCTCATCTCCTGAAGCGCGCACTGTCAGCACAACGATGCGCCAGCGGGGAAGACAAAGGTGGGAGGAAGAAGGGTGCCAAGGTGCCTGGCGCACATCACCATCATCCTTCATTGTTATCAGACAAGGCGGGGTGTTCTTACTTCAGAGATCAGTTGTGGCAGATTTGCTCCGATACCATTACTAGTCGCCTTCTTGCCAAATGGCCATTGGCTGTAATCGGCCAGCAGCTCGTCAGTCTGGGCAAATGCCCTTTCCCTTGCCTCATGACCGAGCGTTGATAGGGCATTCTCCAGGACATTGGCGGCGTAGGCGGCACAGACCATGCAGACAGTGCGCAGGTATCGGAATTCGAGGTTCTCGGGCAGGAACTGATTGCTGCCAACAACCACCGTTCGCTGGGTCAGGACATTACGGACGCGTCGACGGAGCTCTTCCTTGGCTCCGCCATCGGCGACAGGGTGAGTAGCCATGTCGAACAAGAGGAAGTTGCGCTTCTCAGTTCGAAGAATGCCTTTGTCGACGAGACCCTTGGCCAGGCGCTCCCGGACTTGCTTTAATTGGTAGCCGATCTTCATCAGGTTCCACGTCTCGCCTTTCAACCTTGAGTGTCAGCGTCGGTGGAAGAGGGAGCATCGACGGAGACCATGAAACTCACCGCTCATCAGGTCAATCCAGGAGCTGACGCTCATTTTCTCACTTTGTTTCATCATCTTCAGAGCCTCGTCGAGCAAAACTTCGCCGGTCAGGGTATCATCTATAACTTCAATATTTCGATCGGCCGGGGAGAATCGTCGCCTGGAAGGGTCCTTCTCCATGCTAATACGGCCGCGAAAGGCAAGCTCGAGGACGATGCATCCTCGCAGCGCGTACGAGATGTTGTCGTTCCAAAAAGAAAGGTAGCCCTTTTTTTCTCGCAATGCACGTCAGTGGGTCCTGATAGATACGGCTGTGCATCAAAAGGCCTCGAGCGCGAGTAAATCAATGGGCAAAGAGGTCTTCGCACTGATACCTGGCGGGGTGGGGAAAATATATCCCAGCAGGGGTGGGTTGTTTCCCTGTACCTGTTTGTCCTTGAGCCCGAGCAGCAAGACCTCCTCCATCATGGTTAACTTGGGCTGCTTGCTTCGCTCAGCGCTCTCACTGAGGTCCCTGGGGTCAAAGGCAATCTTGTGACCATTGTCGGTGCTTTCGTAATTGGTCTCGGGACCGGAATCCTTGACGTTGGCGGACGAGTTGGCCCTGGAGGCAGCATTGCTGGCCTCGCCTTCGGTGCTGCCCAGGCCGCCTCCACCAGCGCCGCGGCGCCGCGTCAGGCCGGAAGAGGACATTTCGAGGCGCGAAGAGGGACGAGGTTCACGATGGCAGAACGAGATGGGAGGGATCGGCGGGCGACAAGTAAATGCGCCGCTTGGTCGCGAAGGTCGACGGAGATGAGCGAGCGGGAGGGTAGATGATTTGGTGTCGCTCCCAAGAGGTCGGCCGTCAACGCGGTCACGGGAAACTGTCCAGATGGTGGCAAGTCGACAATGGTCGGGGTCGGGTGCATGAAGGAGGACAGGGTCACAGGGGTGGGGCCGCGACTGAGACGAAGGACCACGGACCAACAAGGGCGTAGGGATGGTTGCGAGATTGTGCAGTCCAGGAAGTAAATGTGCTCTAGCCGGGCGATCAGAGTGCTGGTGCTTTGGACAGGCACTCGACAAGAAAGCTCGTCCGCGTTGGATGAAAGGGGCCTTGCGCGGCAACTGACTTGCCGAAACGCTTTTTTGGAGTGTGCATGTGGTGATTAGGCTGTGTTGGGATGTGCCAGGCAGGTCGTGTCAATTGGTTGGTGTCTGGCTCATCAGTGGGGCCAATCTGGGTGCACACTGTACAGCATGTACCCGACAACCGCGAGTTCTTAGTACCTACCAGGTACTTGGGTAGGTACCAGGTCAAGTATACATGGGGAATTTACGCATAAGCGAGGTCGCGCCATGGCGTCCTGACACTGTCGCCTTGGTTGATGGCTAATAGGATCGCTGATTAGCGCCGATCGCCCCTGAGGAAGTGTCTTTACAAAACAACCAACTCGGGACTCGGACTGACTGGATGTGTTGTCCGTACTTGGTAGCTAGGTACCTAAGGTAGGTAAGTAGGGATCCATGTACACAGTACAGTGTGCACACACTGTACGCTGCGCGCGTGCGTGTTGTGCGGCAAAGGCAGGCAGCTTCGGTACCGCTGACCGACCAGGCATCGCCGGCGACGGCCCACATGAGAACTGGCCACTTTGCGCGCAAACATCAAGGTTTCGCGGCGCCAGCCTCGTCCTGTCAAGAGGTAGCCAGCTAGCTGCATGTACATGTGGACAGTTGCAATTGCAAAACCCCTTTCCACACAACGGGCCGAGCGGCACCGCTGAACTTTGAATGGCCATGGACTATTCTGCAAGGCTGACCTGTACAGAGCCGCATACCCTCATGTTGTTCAAAAACCGTCGTTTGCACACACCAAACGTTCCCTCTTAGACGTCCACCTCCTTTACCGCTTCTCTCCACAGCTCGTCAAAATCGACGCCGGCCTCTTCGAACATGTCCCTGATCTTCTTGGCCGTGACCTCTTGCTGCTCGGGGCCGAATCCTCCTGGTTGCGTGGCGTCAAATTGCACCATCTCCACCCACCGGTAGAACAGGTCATCCTTTCCAGTTGCCGTGAGAGCGTTTCTGAAAGCAAAGACCTGTCTCCTCTTGCCGTCTCCTTCCGCAGCGATGCTCGTCTTCAAGTCGTGGCACATCCAACCAAAGTCCTTGTGGTAAATCAAGACCACAGTCGTGAATGCCTCTAGAGCAGCTACCTTGTGATCCACCAATCGGTGAGCGTGGACCATGCTGGCCCAGTCGAGATCCCATTGTCCATTCATCAGCAGGTAGCCCGTCTTTTGCTCCAGCAGCAAGGGCGAGGTCGCCGCGTTGATGTGCGCAAACAGAATTTTCTTGGAGTCTGCATCCTTCAAAAAGTCCCCCAGGACGCGGTCCCAGTCGCGGCTCCGCCGTACGTAAATCTCCTTGTCCCTGAACCCGACCTTGCGCCGCCAGAGCATCGGGTTGCCATGAGCCTGTCCCGCCGCAAACTCGACGGGCCATGGCCATACAAAGACGAAGAGGACGAAATCCATGAACATGCCGATGCCGCGTCTTAGCACCTCCCAGGCAAAGGCCTTCCACGTCGATTCGTGAACCGGGAAGGTGGCTTCGTTCTGCACGCCAAATCCAGACTGCACAATCTTCCAATACCAGGGCAAGACGGAATACATTCGCCACGCAAACAGCAGAGATATTGCCACGTTCATGGCAACCGGGACCAGAAACACCTTGCGCTTCAAGGCGGCCTCCTTGGAATCAATGTGTGTGATGTAGACGTGTTTCTCGGATAGTCCGTCGATGAACGGTCTCAAGACTTGGGGAGGTTGCTTGAAAGGGGACGGGAAGGACCCGTCTGCACCGTTGGAGATGGCGACTTTTGGCTTCCCACATCGTTTTTTGGGCGCCATTTCGAGAATTGGTTGGCACAGTCCCGAACAAAAGTTGCTGCTTGTGTCGTTGGCGATGATCAAGTCTTGCGTGCTGTCAGTCAGGAAGCTGCTGCTCCATGACACCCACCCAACCTAACCTGTTGCCTTGTACTCCTGGGTAGCTAAGTAGGTACCTACCTCTCTCTCTACCAGGTAGGTGCGTACCGGTTGCGTAGGTTTGTAGGTACCTTGGTACCTACCTATAGGTAAGTACCTAGGAGGTAGGTATATTAGCCCAAAAAGGTTGGGTCGATTTGCTCCACATTAAAATGTCTCCAGGCGAGCTAATAAAATGCTTTACTATTTAGGTTACTACTACCCTAGAAGCAGTGGTTTGTCAACACATCTCAGTGCCTCATCCTCATCGCAGCTGTCGCACCACGCAAAATGCCGACATGATCCGTTGCCTTTGGCCTAGGATATCATGTTAGGAGCCCGGGCCTGGAAGGCAAGTTTCCATACTAGCTTACACTTGGTTCGTGTCCCTCGTCACAATGCTCACACTTCCTTGTTCGCTAGGGCCGCGGTCAGCCATTCATTTGTACGTGCTGCAGAGATGGTGCGTCGTCAGCTTTCTCTCCAAGGCATCAACGGGTGGGGACCGTTCGTTCGATTCGCACGCCATCCGAGCTACGCAATTCAGAAGACAGGGTCAATGAAACGTCGAAGCCAAGCTTTGTTGTTGGCGGGCTCGCCGGTCGTCCAGCATCAGCATCCTCTGGAGGTTCCTGGGGCGCTTTCGCCTCCCTCAAGAAATCGCAAGACACAACGGTCTCCGTAAATGATGTTCTTCTGCCGCATGAACTTGCGGCGAGAAGCAAGACCACCATATCTAATACAAAGGTCAGCATGAACCGAAATCATAAACCCAGCCCTGGCGGCAATACTGATCTAGCTCGCCCTTCTCAGCTTAAGACGCAATCTCTTAGCGGCCACGACGCGCAAATCATAAACAAGTCGAAAACGATCCTCGCTGATGTTTTCCAATCCATTTCTGCATCCCAGTCTGCCGCAACTGCGAAGCCGACGCCCGCGAACAATCAAACTCCACCATCCCGGCCTGGCGCAAATCGGTTCTCGCCAGGCGCCAAGACTCCTTCTCCCTCATCACAAACCTCTGGTGAAGAGGCGCATTTATCTCCTCGTGAGACAATTCACTACGATCAGACGAACCAACTTCCAGGTGGTGCCCCCAGGCAGGTCGGATGGGGCGCATTCAGTCATCGCAAAGCTCAGGTGGCAACTGCCCCTGCTAAAAAAAAAACAGAAAATGACTCTACGAAACGGTCGGGAATCGGGCGATTGACTGGGAACAAGTCGAAACCCCAGCACAGTCCAAGGGTACAAACCAGTGGCCAACCGGTAGCAGCAGAACCGGCGGTGACTGAAACGTCTTCCACTACCCAAAATTTCTGGGGCGAGTTGGACGCAAGAGTGGCAGACTTGAAGGAGGGCAAAAGAAAAGGCAGTCAAGAGGCTCTAGCCGCTGGTGACGAAAAAACGTCAGGAGACAGTGGCGAAACATTGCAAGGCGGCGGCACGGCCACACAAGACGGCGGTTGGCAAAACGAACGGAGAAGGTCCCGATTCGAAAAAGAAGAAGAGAAAAGAGTCAATGAGCGACAATCTAAGAAATCCAAAAAATCGTCGAGGGGCCGTCAGATGGATGACGAGGATTGGGATGACGAGTCGGTTCGTCGATGGGAACAGAAACAGCGTCGAAAAACCGAAAAAGAAGCTCAGAGACAGAAAGAGCTTGAAGCAGAACAGGCCGCCGCTCTCTCGATCTTTCTTCCGGAGTTTATTAGCGCTGCAAATCTGGCGCAAGCGCTCAAGCAACGGCCCGATCAGCTTCTGGTTGACATGGAAGAGATGGGATTTGAGAATGTGACTCCTGACACTATAATGACTGGTGAAACGGCTGCGCTCATATCCATGGAATATGGGTTTGAACCTACGGTAGACTCTGGTTCGCAGAGGGATTTGAAAGCGCGGCCGGTCCCTGAGGATGTTTCTTGTCTGCCCAACCGACCTCCTGTAGTCACCATCATGGGTCATGTTGATCACGGAAAGACAACGCTTTTGGATTGGCTTCGCAAGTCTTCCGTAGCGGCCCAAGAACATGGCGGCATCACGCAGCATATCGGCGCCTTTGTTGTCAAGATGTCCACGGGAAAGCAAATCACCTTCCTGGACACACCGGGACACGCGGCATTCCTGTCGATGCGTCAACGTGGAGCTACCGTCACAGACATCGTGGTCCTCGTGGTGGCGGCAGATGACAGTGTTATGCCACAGACTATCGAGGCCCTCAAGCACGCCAAGGCGGCCAAGGTGCCCATCATCGTGGCCATCAACAAGGTCGATAAGGAGGACGCCCGAGTGGACCAAGTAAAAGCTGACCTGGCGCGACATGGCGTCGAAATTGAAGACTACGGTGGCGACGTACAAGTTGTCTGCGTCAGCGGCAAGACTGGCCAGGGCATGGCCGACCTGGAGGAGAACATTATCACGCTCTCGGAAGTTCTGGATGTTCGAGCCGAACCCGATGGCATGGCTGAGGGCTGGATCCTCGAATCGAGTGTGAAACAGACGGGTAAAGCAGCCACTGTTCTCGTGAAAAGAGGAACTCTTGGTCGGGGAGATTTTATCGTTGCTGGCAAGACCTGGGCGAGAATCCGGGTTCTACGCAACGAAGCAGGCAAAGAACTGGATGAGGCACCACCAGGAGTCCCTGTTGAGATTATGGGCTGGCGAGAACTGCCCGATGCTGGACAACAGGTGCTCCAAGCGCCCGACGAGGCAAAGGCCAAGACTGCGGTCGAATATCGAATGGAGATGGCGACGCGAGAGGAAAGCTCGGGGCAGCTGGCGGAGCAAGAACAGCGACAGCGCGACAAGGCTGCCGCGGACGCTGCTGCTGAAGAAGCAAAGACCTCGGGCAGCGACGGCGGCCAAGATGAGCAGAAGCCGGCCGAGCCAGGCATGGTGTACCAAAACTTCACCGTCAAGGCCGACGTTGTCGGCTCCGTCGAAGCTGTCTGCGGAAGCATACTTGAACTGAGCACCCACGAGGTGCAAGCCAAGGTTCTCCGGTCAGGCGCCGGCCAAACATCAGAATACGACATCGACCACGCCGCGGCCTCAGACAGCATCATTGTCAATTTCAACGTCCCCATCCAGCCCCATATCAAGCAGCGCGCTGAGGATGCCAAGGTCAAGATTCTGGACCACAACGTCATCTACAACATCGTGGACGACGCCAAGGCGGCCCTTTCGGCGCTCCTCCCCATGAACATCACGACGCGCGTGAGCGGCGAGGCCGACGTTTTGCAAATCTTCTCCATCAACATCAAGAAGAGAGTGTTCAAGAAGATTGCGGGATGTAGAGTTCGAAACGGGTCCATTAAGAAGGCCTCTCTTGTCAAGGTGATTCGGAAAGGAAAGATTGTTTTCCAAGGTGAGTGCCACCAATCATTCATTTTGCATTGAACCCCCGCCCCCCCAAAACACCACGCCTGGAAAAAAGAAAAAAGCTCGCTCCATATTGCGCTCGATTGTCCATCAGAGGTGTAAGCATTTGGAAGCAAAAGCTCACTCTTTGACTTTTTACAGGCAAAATCGAGACGCTCAAGCAGGTCAAGAAGGATGTCATGGAGATGGGCAAGGGTACCGAGTGCGGTATTGGCTTTGAAGACTTTGACGATTTGCAGGTTGATGACCAGATTCAGACTTATGAAGAGGTGCGGGAGAGGCGAACGCTTTAATGAGGATTATAGAAGGGCGGGCACGCACTTGGACGGGTACAGGTAAAAAGGGGCGGTTGCGACCAGTCTCTTGAGAGTAGGTTTAATTCACGGCCATGTCATGAACGACATGTGGAGTTGGGAAAGCTTTGTATGATAGGAATTTGGAAAGGTCGGTCCGACTTGTACGGGCCATTTGTACGATGGGGCATCTCCACTGACAAGTGCAGAAATTCAACCATGTACAACAGAGCAAGAGGACTGACAAGATGCAAGAAGATGGATGGTGGAATCTCATGACAATTTATCTATCCATTTTGGAAGAAATTGATTATTTGATCTTCCAACCCATGTTACCATCGACTGGGCGCAGAAATAGAGCTAGATGAGAAGCTCTTGGACGTGGTGGTGGTAGCCTGTCTCCGTTCCTTTTCAAGCTTAGCCAGCCCAATCTTGTCAGTAACAGGCGTGGCTTCCATGATGCTATCAAACTGATGGTCGACGGCATCGCTGTTATTGCTGCCTTGGTCGCCATCGTCGTCGTCGTCGTCGTCGTCAGCTCTCTCATTATCCGAATCAGGCCGCACGTCTAGATCGACGGTATACTGCTGGCGCTGCGCGGGCCTCGGTATTGTAGCCGGCCTCGTCTTGGTCCCGTCCGTCTCCGGATTGGGGTTCGTAAAGGTCCTCGAGGCGAGGACTTTGCGCCGAATCTCCTCCATGGCGGCGTCGTCGTCGTCGTCGTCGTCGTCGTCGTCGCTCTCGTCTGTCACGTCAAAGGGGTCCTTGTCCCGTGTCGAGTCCCGATGCGCCATGTGGGCGGGGATCTGCATCTCGCCGGGCTTGGGGTCTAGCGGTCTCTTGCCGAGGTACATGCCGTCGATGCTGCCTCGACCATCCGACCTCGCGTCGCCGTCTTGGTCGTCGTCGTCGTCGTCGTCGTCATCCGACGAATGACGCAGCGGTCTATGATTGGAATTCCCACTGGTCCACATGTCTTCGTTTCCTCCCTCCCTGCTCTCCTGGTATTCACGCTCCAGTTTCTCCATCCACTCGGCCTCGGCCTTGTTCACGCCGGCCGCGTCCTCGCACGCGGCGTACCGCTTCAGGATGCTGGCGTTGATGTCGAGGAAGGCCTCGCCGTACGAGAAGGGCTCGAGGATGTGCCGCGCCCAGTCGGGGTGTCCGCAGATGTAGAAGGCGGCGGCGAGGGCCTCGACGCAGTTCAGGCGCCAGGGCTTGCCGTAGTTGACATTGTTGGCGGCGACAAGGTACGGCAGCAGTCTCTCGCAGCGGCCGCCGACCTTGCCCCACTGGACTTCCTGGGTCCGCGCCCATGAGCACTCGACGACGGCGGCGCCGTGCTGGTCCATCAGCTCTCGGTCGGCGGGGGAGACGACCTGCCGGCCGTTGGGGGTGATGACGACGCCGTTGTGCCGCTGGCCCATGTGGAGGTCGCGCATGAGGCCCAGCCTCATGAGCTTCTTGCCCGAGCAGCGTTTTGGGTCGCAGTGGCCGAGGTCCCAGCAGGCGGCTCTGAAAGCGGGTGGCCGCGTACGGTGACTGCTGTTGGAATTGTCGTCACCGTCGTCATCGTGGTTGCGGGGCGGCCTCGAACCGATGCCGCCGCCGCGGCCGCCTCTCTTGCCTCTGGCGGCGAAATCCTTCTTGTGCCGAACCATGAGCGGGCATGTATATGTACGTGATTTGTATCGCGATCCGTGACACGGGCACTGGTGTTGGTGTTGGTGTTGGTGTTGGTGTCGGCGTGCAGAGCTGCCTTGTTGGAGAAGATGATGAAGCATGGAGCGTCGTGAAAAAGAAAAAGAAAAAAAGAGGCGGGAGTGGGGGCGGGGCCGCGTCTCGATATCCGAATATGATTGGACCATGCACGAATGCATGTGGGTGGTCTCAGCTGATAGCCGCCGTCCGCTTCCGCCCGTCCGCTTCCGCCGACCTCCCCTCTCCGTCCGGCTTCAAGTGTTGACTTTGCATGCCAGTTGGCAGCTCGAGGAACTTGACCGCATACGAACAGACCAACCATCATCACGCTATTTCCACCGAGTCTCCACAGCAGCCATGAGGCACCTGTAGCCTGGTCTGGCTCATCATTCCTTTTTTTTTTTTTTTTTTTTTTCCCAACCTTTGTTCCTGCGGGCTCGGCATCCGTTGATTCTCTCCACACCTGCGCAATATCGCGAAGCGTCCCTGTGCCTGGCCTGCCCTGCGGCTCATCAACAGCTTTCGCTTCGTCCCGGACGTGTCATAACCCGGGCAAGCGATATGGAGGCTGCTTCGGCACGGGCGGCCGCCCGAGATCGCTGGAACGAGTTTGGCCACGCCCCTTCGCAGCTCCAGCGCTTCGTCCAAGGAGCCTGCAGTCCGGAAAATTACGAGCCCAATCTGGCGCTGTGCCTCGAGATTTCCGACCTGATCAATAGCAAGAAAGGGTCTGCCCCTCGCGAGGCCGCCACCATGATCGTCAGCTACGTCAACCACCGCAATCCCAACGTGGCGCTTCTGGCGCTCGGCCTCCTCGACATCTGCGTCAAGAACTGCGGATACCCGTTCCACCTGCAGATCAGCACCAAGGAGTTCCTCAACGAGCTCGTCCGCAGATTTCCCGAGCGGCCGCCCATGCGACCGACGAGGGTGCAGGCCAAGATCCTCGAGGCCATCGAGGAGTGGCGCGTGACGATATGCGAGACGAGTCGCTACAAGGAGGACCTGGGCTTCATCCGAGACATGCATCGCTTGCTGAGCTACAAGGGCTACATGTTTCCTGAAGTTCGAAGCGAGGATGCTGCTGTCTTGACCCCTAGTGATGTGAGTACAAAGGTTCTCGGGTTTTGTCCGAGGACAAAGTCGTCTCTCGGTCTGGGGAGTGGAAACAATGCGGAACCCGATCGAAGACTAATGTAGAACCCCAAACCCCACAGAATCTGAAATCTGCCGAAGAAATGGAGGAGGAGGAAAAGGAGGCACAATCTGCCAAGCTTCAAGAGCTCATCCGCCGCGGCTCGCCCGAAGATTTGCGAGAGGCCAATCGCCTGATGAAGGTCATGGCCGGCTACGATACCCGGTCCAAGACCGACTACCGAGCCAAGGCCGCCGAGGAGGTGGCAAAGATACAGGCGAAGGCGAGGCTGCTCGAAGAACGCCTCGAGGCCTTCCAGCCGGGCGACAAGATGGTGGAGGGCGACGTCTTCAGCGAGCTTGCCTCGTCGCTGCAGAGTGCACAGCCCAAGATCCAGAAGATGTGTGAGGAGGAATCGGAGGACCACGAGGCCGTCGCCCGGTTGCTCGAGATCAATGACAGCATTCATCGAACGGTGGAGAGATATAAGCTGATGAAGAAGGGCGACTTGGAAGCAGCCGCCAAGGTTGCCTCTGGTGCCCCTCCTCCTCCTCCTCCTCCTCCTCCATCATCGATTTCGGGGGCCAACGAGCTGTCCCTGATTGATTTTGACGGCGAGGCCGGTGACGATGCGGCTAGGCAAAATGGCACTTCTGCGACCGGAGCCTCACAGGCGGGTGGTGGTCTGGAGAACGACCTGCTGGGTCTCGACCTCGGTGGCAGCTCAAGCACTTTCGGTCAGGGTGGCAACATCAGCCTCGGGTTTGGAGCCAATTCAAGTACCTTGCTCTTCGATTTTCCAACCCATCCCATCTCCCGGTCCCTCGTTTTACTGACAAGACGAAACAACAACAGATGTCCCTGGCCCGGCCCTCCTCTCGTCCATGACACAAGACAACAGCGCGAGCGGCAACGTGAGCAGCCAGGCCGCCTCCTTTTCGCACTTTGCATCCTTCACATCACCCACGTCCTCGCAGTCGGGCACTCCTCAGCCGTCTCTGCAGCACCAGCCGAAGCCTCCCGCCATGCACCGGGCGGCTGCCGACCCATTTGCGGCCCTGGCAGGTGCTTCGACTCGGACGCCTCCGCAGCAGGCACCGGCCGCGTCCAACAACGACGACGACGAATGGAACTTTTCCTCGTCCCTGCCTCCGGCCGCGTCCGACAAGCCCAAGGCACACAGGGGCGTCATCAACGAGTCGGTGCTGCGCACGGATTTCCTCGCCGGCCGCACCGCCGGCGCCGGCAACGCCAACGCCATCCACACGACCTTTGCCTTTTCCAACAACTCGGCGCAGCCAGTGACGGAGCTCCATTTCCAGCTGGCCGTCACCAAGGTGTGTTTTTGACTCTCCCTCCTCTTCTTTTCCTCGTCCCCCCCCTCCCCCCCCTCTTCTTCTCCTCCCGGTGCGCGTGTGTTTATGTGCCGCCCCCTTTCACCAACCCAACAGCCTCGGCCTCAACCCGCCCATCTTCCCCACAAACGTCATGTAAGCAAAGCAAATGCTCAGATTCTTTCTTTTTCCTTCCCAGGGCTACGAACTCCAACTCCAACCCCAAACAGGCCGCGACCTTGCCCCCAAGCAGAGCCGCGGCGTCACCCAGCAAGTCGACGTCTGGCACGCGGGGAGCCGCGCGCAAAAGGTCGAGTCGGTCAAGTTGCGGTGGCGGGCTACCTACAAGGTTGGCGGGGAGCAGAAGAGCGAGATGGGGGAGATTCCCGAGTTTAGCATCGCGTAGCGGTGGCCTTGCCTGACGACGTCTGTCACCAAGGGAGGTGGATGGTATGGGGGCTGGGATAAGGCAAGAGACAGACAAGGAGAAAGCAGAAAGTGCCGAGGTTGTTTTTTTTTTTTTTTTTTTTGGGTCGAGACGAAGGGGTTTTTTTTTGTATCCTTTGCTCCCGTAGGGCATAACTTGTGTTGTGGAATGGCAAAGTTTCAAGAAACGATAAAAGAGAACGTTGTGGATATCGAGCCGCGAATACCTACCTGCTTAGGTAGCTTGTGCGTGGCTAGCCGGCTAGCTGTCACGAACGAGGAGGACCTTTGATTTGTCCCATACAATATGGGTGCATACATAAGGTACATACATACATAAATACATACCCAGGTAGGTAGGTAGCTATCTACCGGGTCCCTCGCCATGCTACACTCAGCAGAGTTCCTCACGGATGCACTTGAACACCCCATTCAAGAACCACGGGCACGTGAACCCCTTTCCTTCCCTTCCGCCCCCGGATGTGTATAAAATAGTCTATCCCCGCGCCTCTCCTCTCCCCTCCCGCATTCCGACTCCCCCCCTTGTACATACACCAAGTGCTACACGACTGGCGAGTGCTCGCTCACTCCCCCGCCACCAAGCATGGGTCTCCCTTTTCAAACCCCACATCATCAAAGGGAACCCCATGCCAGGTTGTCCAACGCCCGAACCCAAATGGCAGAGTAGAGGCAAGAAAAAAAAAGAAAAAAGAAAAAAAAAGAAAAAAAAAAGGCAGGGATTCGTCAGGATCCATTATGCACAAGGCCCGGAATAGGGCACATCGACCTTCTTCGACTTTCAAACCGGCCCCTTGCCCCCTATTCCCCAAAGAATGTCCACCGGAGAGGAAAAAAAGGTAATAAACATGAACAGACGGTCATGCTAGACAATGACTCAAACATCGGCAAGAGTCATAAACATGGTGATGCATGCATGTCTCGCCAGGCGATGGATTCTACAGACAAAAGTCATCGCTCAGGCGCCACATGCTCCACAAAGAAAAGAAGAAGAAGACTCGTGGGACAACCGGAAAGGTACGTGCGTCCGTCGTACAAAAAAAACTATCCTGGTAAAAAGTGACGGATCAGCGAGGACGAATCGCGGCCGCACACTTCACACTCAAGCGCCGAGTTCGCCCACGGATAATGCTGTCGTCGAAGGCGGCTGCGGGGCGCAGCCGTTGGCGGGACCCTTGGTCATCTGCGCCAGATTTTCTCGCTCAACCTTTTCGCGGTCACGCTGCTGCCGTTCTGCCTTGGTGATGCGAGGCTTCCGCGTCATGGCTCCTCCTCGAGACCCGGGACCGCCACCGCGGCCGGATGCGCCGCCCCTTGCCGCCGAGCCTCCACGGCCGCCTCGGCCGCCTCGACTGCCACGCCCACGTTTGGGTCTTTCAAGAGGACTGGTTTTGGCCCTTGCGTTAGTGGACAGGACATCTCGGTTGCTTTTTTTTTTTGGCGGGCTGAGGGGGCTGGAACAGGACAGTAAGGGGAGGAAATGAGAAAAAAAAATGACATACATGGCAGGTTTTTCCACCTCGGGCACGAGGGGCCCCGAGTAGACAAAGAATCCATCTCGGCTGGCAGCGGCCTGAGCTTCCCATAGGAGTTCTGAATCATCAACAAAATCATCTTCGACATCATACTGGTCCTCTTTAAAGTTTCTCTTCTTCTTTGGCTTCAGTTGTGCGTCGGGTCCGCTCGTGCCTCCATTTTCCGGATTGCTAGCCTCCCCATCAGACAGATCCAGTGACATTTCGTCACCAGAATCACGGCCAAGTTCGGCCTTTTCGAGCGACGCCGTCGCAGCCGCGATTCGGGCTTTCCGGTCCCGATTGGCGGCCAGTCGCGGATGGAGAGCATCCCATCCATATCGGTCCTCGGCCATGCGCATAAAGTTGACATACTTGTTGGTCTCGCCAGCCTTGAGGGGAATGTTGAGGACAATTGTAGGGGCTTGAAACTCTTCGCCGGGGCGCGCCTTGCCAAAGTCGAGTATCGATCGG
Organism: Aciculosporium take MAFF-241224; assembly: GCA_000222935.2. Lineage (NCBI taxonomy): Eukaryota > Fungi > Ascomycota > Sordariomycetes > Hypocreales > Clavicipitaceae > Aciculosporium > Aciculosporium take. Next base: position 90,272 of record AFQZ01000055.1, read on the forward strand.
CCCTCACTGTCCTGGAAATCGTCCAAAATGTCCGTTCTGGGCGTAGACATGCCCGTGCCGGGCTTGAGCTTCGGTGATGCTTTTCGAACCGGGCCATTAGATATCGTAGTGAAGTTGGCATGATTGACAACGGGTCTCTGGACTGGGGTAGCGGCCGCAATCTCCTTGCTCCCTTCGGATGCATTCATCTGTCTCATCCCAAGGGTCGATGCCGGCCTTGGCGTGGGTGACGGTGGCAGTGACAGGAGGCCTCGGTTCTGCGATCGGGGGCCATTGGAACTTGGCAGGTAGCCATGATGCGCCGACGTCGCAGCACGCCCCTGTGCATCAAGCATGCTCGCCATCGACGGTGATGGCACCGCCGCTGCCTGTGTCGGTCCTCGTGGCGACCCAGACACTGATGGATAGGGGTTGGGTACTCGAGGTGTGACGGTTTCCCTCACGGGATCGTAGTTGCCGCGAATGGGATCATAGCTGAGCCCACTGCTGCGCACGGGAATCGATTTGCTGGCGGACGGAGACGTGGTGGATGATGACGAATCGGCGTTGAGAATGCTCTGCATTGACCCGGGATAACCTTCCCGTTTGGGCATCTTGGGTGACGACTCGTAGTATTGATGGTGTTGTTGTTGTTGTTTTTGTTGTTGTTGTTGTTGTTGTGGCGGCGGCGGAGAAGTGCTGTTGACCTGATGGTGTCCAGATGCCGTCCTGGATACGTCAGATTCTGCCCCGTCTCCGTCCGAGGCAGAAGCCATCTTCCGTTTACGCTGAAGGGGCGGAGCATCTGGATCCCTCGGTTTCCTCGGCTTGCGTGTTTTTGCTGCATCGGAGCCGTCGCTAGCCCTGGGCCTAACAGATGCGCCAGGCTTTCTACCGGGCTTCTTGCGCGGCACACCAGCCGCAGTAAGCTGCACCCACTGCCCCTCGATGAGCTCATAGCGTTTTTGGGCCGGGGGGCGAGCACCAGCAGTGCTACCGCTCGGCGATGCTTGTTGGTATTGCTGAAAGGATAACGCAAGTGCCGCTTGAGCCTGGTCACCCACGACGATCTCGTTCAGCTCCTCGTCCATGGCCGCAGTATGGCTACGTGAATGGCTAGCTTGCGGTCAATGGATCTCGGTTTGCTGGTAAAATGGCGGTCGTTTCCGACGGCAGCCAATTGGACTTGAAAGTGTCGGTATCGGGAAAGAGACGATGTCGAAAAGCCGTGCTATTGGCGGTGCCACCTCTATGACCGAGGCTTGGCTGTATGTACGGTAGGAGAAGCATCAAGCAGGATGAGACAAGTCTGCTGTTGACCTTTTCTGATTGCGATGTTTTCCGGCCGCGACGAAAAAAGAATTGGTAATTCTGGCCCGTATGGAGTCTGTATGTCACCACCTGCAATGCCGGATGGCGGGGCCAAAACGCGAGGGACGGCAAATGGGGGGAAATGCAATATAGAAAGCGAGATGCCGGGAAAATGGTGGAGAAATGCAATTTCGGGATATGATGCCCGTGGTGTTAAGTATGCGGGAAGACAGCCAAGACACGACGTTGCAGAACAGAGGACGAGTTGCGAAAGCCAGGGGCGTATTGATCGAGGTGCGATGGTGCGATGGTGCGGCAGTTTGAACGGAGTCGTCTCGCGGCTTATCGATCAAAGGCAGCAGGCGACTGTGACTGGCTGGCGGCACCAGTGCGCAGGGTCAGGCAACGTGACTGGACAGAAAAAAAAGAAAGGATGCGGGTTCCGCGCAGCAGGCAGCGTGATGTGGAGACACCAGATCCCTTCCACCTACCAGGTGCGAGCCAGGTGCGAGCCTGGCTGGTGTGAATAGCCTCACGCACCTCCAGACAAGCGGTCGGGCACAGAGGGACCGTCGGGTCTGCCGACCACACGGTGGCGAAAATCTGCGCGTGCAGCGGGGTTGCGGCGAATCTGACAGCAGCTTTGAACACGGAAATTATGGCTGCACAAAATAATGCTCGTCTGCCGATGGCGCAAGTGCAGCGACACCGACAAATCGATGCAATGGTGCGATGCGCGAGGTTGATTTTTGGGCGTAGTGGGCGATTTGGGTTGGTGAAGGAGTCAAAGGTGGGAAGGCGGAAAAGGGGATAGAAAACCCAAAGGGGGGACGGCGACGATGAAATGGAAGATGGGGCTGGAATTTGGGGATGGCTGCAAATTTCGGAACAACGAACGACATGTGTTCTTCCACATGCACTATACTCGTCAGGATGGAAAAACCGGGGCATCATGGCTGAATCAGGCGGAACGAATGACCAAGAGCACAAAAGCCAAGGGCATCCAAACTCAAGACTTGACCACCATGATGAAAGCATCTCGGGCTTCCAACGCACCCGGCGAAATATGAAATGGCCACCAGACGCGAGGCCACGAAACACCAAGCACTGTGTCCACTATTAATAAAGAGAGGGGACGAGAGGGGGACGAGAGGGGGATGAGAGGGGGGGACGAGGGTGGAAAGAACAGCAGCACACAGTGACGGCGGATGGGGAATCGGGAATGGACACGGCCAGCAACATGCAACATGGACGACAAGAGGAAACGCAAATGGAGCCACATGGAAGAAAAAAAACAACAGAGCAAGAAACAAAGGGGGTCGAGTCGGGCTCTGGGATTGGCAATAGCATCAGGCAGGAGCAATCAAGCCCGGCAACGACCAAAGGATTTATAAAAACAGCAAAACGCCCAGCCTCACAAGCTTGTTTGTCCACTACTACCAACCTAAAAAAAAAAGGAAAGGCAAGGACTAGCCCAGGGCCAAGGGGGGAAACGTCTGGTGTTGGTATTCAGCCAGCGTTTCCCAAGGCAGGTGGTACCTGGAGCCTACCTTCCTTCATAGGCTCGATTACAGTAAGATACAGTACCAGACTAGGCTGGACCGGTTATGGACGGCTTTATCAGCTTTTTGTTCACCTTGTGGTCAGAAACCTTGACCATGCCACAAAATGATCCCCCAGGGAGGCTAGCAGACATCTGTTTCTAGCCTGCATCAAGAAGGCTAGAGCCACATTTCGGTCCCTCATCTCATGCAAGATGGCACATACCCGCTTTGAGCCCCGGTTGCTCCGACTGGCCCAACCAGCGCAGACGGCGTTTCAATGTGTCCAGTCCCCTGCGGCCTTGTGACCCTCGTCCAATGGCCAGCAGCACCCCGGGAAGGCCCCGGTTTTTTCCGGACCTAAGCGGGTCTTTGATTCTGTGGCGTGCGGACGCCCCTCTTGAACACACACCCCCTAGCAACGAGCCCTAATACTGTCTGTACAAGGCAAGTACATGCCCAGGCAGGTACACCACCTACCTAGGTACCTAGGTACTAGTAGCTTTTGTGCAGCGCATTACTGTGCACCGTTGCACCAAGGGATGATATTCTATATCATCAACTAAACATAAAAGCTTTAAAATCTATGTACCCAGCCACATCTGGTATCGCCAACATACATGTACCGTGTGGACTAAACGGATGCAGACTGCTGTCTGGTACCACGGAGCATACCTATGTTTGCGTACAACCCCACCATTTTATACATGCCCTGCACTGAGAAACAGCAATGTATTTGTGCCGTGTTCGACTTTTGAAGGCGCTGCGTGCAATGCCGCCGCCATCCTCTGGCAGGCACAGCATGCCTGAGATGCTGTCCTTGCTTTAGGTAGGTAGCCTAGCCTGCCATTGTTTTGCTCTGGGAGTGCAGGTAAAATTTGTGGCTGGCGTCTTGTATTTCTCTCTGCGTGCCTACATACGGTAAACCTCAGTTGAGCTGTAGCGTAGCCTCGTTTGGGCCTGTCGGCCCGACGCGGCTCACGTGCACGATATGACTGCATAAAAGTCGCCCCCACACAGCACTTGTTCTCCCTGGGAACCAGATCGCGCTAAACTTTGACCTCGGCGGTTACTGACTTCGGGTTTCGACCACCCCAGGTTCGTACACAATGGACACGACACTGCTCATAGGCGATGTTGTAGAGAGGGATTCGTGCGAGCAAAAACCGGTTGAGTTTCCCGCAGCGCCATCCTCGTCCACCGGTTTTCCACAGCACAAGAGGCGCTGGAAGGGGTCGGTGTTCAAGCAACAACGCTCTGACGGTTCCGCATCTGCGGGCACACACACAGACAACAACAAAACGCCAAATCAAGATGATGGGCAGGGGAAGTCATTCGAAGAGATGGAGAGAACTCGGATCGATCAGGATAACAGACAAAAACTGGCCAGCATGAGTCCCCAAGAGATGGCCCAAGCCCAGGACGATGTCATGAATGGCTTGAATCCCGCTCTTATCCAACGACTTCTCCGACGCGCCAACATCGACCATGTCCCCTCATCCCCTTCCCCGTTTGATACACCTGCCGATGAAAGGAACCCTGAGGCACAGCCTGCAAAACAACCACAGATATCGCCTCGCCGGACGACGACATCAGATATTGAGCCAGCTCCAAGCGCAGAGTCAGGGACGTCGTCGGCGAGTCGGGCCCCGAGCTCAGACACGAGAGCTAGCCGGACAAAGCTTCCAAAGAAGATCGCAGACAACTATGATGAGGATGAGGCACCATCTCAAACCCCCAAAGACTTATTTCCCATCACCGATCAGCCCAAGTTGACTCATTTTCCAGCGCCACCGAGTCTCCCGGATCTCGACCCAGCAGACCCAAACTTCTTGGCCACCTTGCACCAAAAGTTTTTCCCCAACTTGCCGTCTGATCCCAGCAAGCTTGCTTGGATGGCACCGATACCGACCCAGGACAGTGTTGCGGACAAGGATTCATCGTACTATCCTCATCCCGAGATTGCCATATCAGCACTCCGGTTCGATTTTCGCGGTCGATTCCTCTCACCGAGAGTCAGTCGCTCAATACCTTCAACGAAAGGATTGCATCATCACGGAGAGGCACCAGAAGCAGCGGGATACACAATAGCAGAGCTGGCGCATCTCGCGAGGAGCGCTGTGCCCGCCCAAAGGTGCATTGCCTACCAAACCTTTGGAAGAATCTTGTATCGTCTTGGTCGAGGCGAATGGGGTAAGACAGAAGACGACCCAATCGCCACGGGCGTGTGGAATGCCATCAAGAAGGGAAGAGTTTTGGAGAGCTTGATGGAGGCAGCTGCGGGGGAAGGCGGCCATCGAGGCAGTAGAGCATACGCGACCGAGGCCCTATGGCTATTTGAGAGAGGCGGCTGGAAGGAAAAGTTCAAGGGCCGCTGAAGCGTTGGATCCGGGTGGAAAATGACTTGGTTCCTCCCTCGACAATTGCGCCAAATGTACGTTAACGAATTCCCTGTAGAAACCACGTTCGAGGGTCTGCATACCCACCTGGTGATGTTGGCTTCATCGGTGGTCGGTGTTCAGTGTTTTTGGTGAAACTGGTGGGCCGTCTGGGTGGGGTGGGACCAGACTCGAGGCGGCTGGCCAGTGGCCATGGCTGGCAGCGGCTGCTGCTTCAAGCTTGCCTGCCACTGCCAGGGCGCAGGTTTGCTGTGGAGGGGCAAAAGGTCGGCTACGGTGTCGGCAGCGTCTGTCTGTCTGCTGCACCAACCATAGGAGGTACCATACGAGAGCAGCCTAGTAGTAGTGACCAAAGAAGTACCCATGTAGGTAGGTTAGGTAGGTAGGTTAGGTAGGTAGGTTAGGTAGGTAGGTACCTGAGGTAACCTTGGTAGTCTGGTAGCAGCTGCAGGTGACCATGCTACACTCCACTAGTCGTAGATATGAAGAGCATCTGCCCACACGTTAGTCCTTCTCTTGCTTCTCTTCCTCCCTCATCCCAGCCCGACAGCACAACGGCATCGCCGCCGACGTCGCCAGTTTCCGCCCCCCTGGGTGCTTGCCATTTCCTCACTGTACTCTCCTCTCGCTGCAACTTCTGCTGATCTCTTCTGCCTTCTTCTCGACGTGTTGAAACTGCCTCGTTGGTCATCAACACGGCCCGCCAAAGGACGGCCTCTCGAGTTTTTCTTGTCGCTGTATCGCCCGCATCAGGTCCCGCAAAGACGATCCAGAGCAAGCCTGCTGGAATTGGTGCCTACACAGCCTTGTCTGTCTCCGGTGTCGAACCTCAATTCTGTTTCTGGTCTTTGTTGACGTCGCGCCCGCCGCTCCGACCACACAAACCCGGACAAGAAGGCGACAAAGAACTTTCCCAAGGTCTCGCCCGCTGATTGTTCTTTTTTTGTGTGTTTGACAAAGTGTCTTGAAACACTCGCGACTTTCCACGGTCCAGAAGCTTTTTGTTGTCACAATCGTACACGGCAGCAGACCAAGAAAAACAAACAGCGCGCAGCAAGACCGTTGCCTTGCTACGAGAATACGCTGATAAAATACTTATTCCAAGCATCCCAGGCTCACTGCAGAATACACAAACCGAGACTCTGTGACTTTGACTAGCCATGGCGTCCCCTTTGCAGTTTGCCTATCGAACCCAGAAGACGATTGGCGTCTTCGATGCCGCTCCGGTCTATCAACCTCTCGCCGGATTCACCAAACCCGAGGGAAACTTGCGGTGCAGCGCTTACTCGCCCTGCGGCCGCTTCTTTGGCTGGGCCAATCCCGAGTCGGTCACCGTTGTCGACGCTTCTGCTGGCAGTGTTGTCTTGGTGCTACCCTTGGTCAATGTTTACGAACTGGGCTTCTCGCCGCTTGGCACTTTTGTCATCACGTGGGAACGGCCCGGAAAGGACGAGGCGGGTGATGCCACCAAGAACCTCAAAATTTGGCGCACCGTAGAAGACGGCGTCGCCGGCCGTGACAAGCAGCCCATCGGTCGCTTTGTACAGAAGCAACAGGCCGGCTGGAATCTCCAGTACACTGCCGACGAGAAGTACTGCGCACGACTTGTCACCAATGAGGTTCAGTTTTACGAGAGCCATGACCTTGTTACCGTCTGGAATAAATTGAGGGTGGACGGCGCGGCCGCTTTCGCTCTGGCGCCTGGAAGCCAGAATCATGCTGTGGCTGTGTTTGTTCCAGAGAGAAAGGTGAGCTCGCCTCTGATATTACTTTCCCAAAAAAAAAAAAATTTTGGCTCTTCCTCTTCTTCGCATTATTTGTTTACTGACGGTACTCTTCCACTGTATAGGGTCAGCCAGCAGTCGTCAAGGTCTTCAACGTCCCCATTTTTCAGAATCCAATCTCCCAAAAGACCTTTTTCAAGGGCGACAAGGTTCAGTTCAAATGGAACAAGCGTGGATCTTCTCTGCTTGTACTTGCGCACACAGACGTCGATAAATCTGGCAAGAGCTACTACGGCGAGACTACTCTGTATCTTCTAAGTACCAATGGAGCGTTTGATGCGCGCGTAACTCTTGACAAGGAGGGACCCATTCACGACGTGTCGTGGTCACCCAACTCGCGAGAGTTTGGAGTCGTGTACGGCTACATGCCTGCCAAGGCCACAATTTTCAACGATCGGGCCGTAGCCAAGCACTCGTTCCCTCTTGGACCACGCAATACGATCACATTTTCTCCCAACGCCCGGTTCGTTCTTGTCGCTGGCTTTGGCAACTTGGCTGGTCAGATTGACGTTTTTGACCTGGAAAAAGACTATCGCAAGGTTTGCACCATCGAAAGTGGCAACCCGAGCGTGTGCGAGTGGAGTCCCGATAGTCGATACCTCATGACGGCCACGACCTCGCCTCGTCTCCGAGTCGACAATGGAGTGAAGCTCTGGCACGTTGGTGGTAGCATCATGTACAATGAAGACATGGTGGAGTTGTACAACGTTGTGTGGCGTCCTGCGGCCCCTGAGAAGGTGGCCGGTGGAGATCCTCTCAGTCCCGCACCAACACCTCATGCTTCGGCCACGGCCTATCTGGGCACGGTGAAGACACCTAGCAAGCCTGCTGGAGCCTATCGCCCACCTGGGGCCCGTGGTCTCGCGACACCTCTGCACTTCAAGCGTGAGGATGAGGGTGGTGCCGCCCATGTTGTGAGTAACGGCACACAGAACGTCGGGCCCAATGGCTTCGGTCGTCCTCGCCGCGGGGTGCCCGGTGCCGAGCCGGCCGAGCCGTCTGCTGGATCCAGAAGCGTACCCGGGGCCGAGACCGTGGGGGATGACGGAGGCAAGAAAAATAAGAAGAAGCGAGGCAAGAAAAACAACCAGGAGAATCGTCTCGAGGCCGAGCCCAATGGCGGCGCAAGCCTTTCTCCCCATGAAAATGGCAACAGAAACGGCGCCGGCGCCGCCACCGGACGAAGCCCCGAAAGACGCGGGCCCGCGAATGGCAATGGTCGTGATCACCGGAGCAGATCACGAAACAACATGGGCAGCCGCAGCCACAGCAACACTCATCAAGGCCAGCGCTCTAACCCAGCAAACCAGAATAATGTTGCTGCTCAGCAGGATGGCGCAGCTCCCGCTTCTCATGTGCCGGATGCCGCCCAGAACGCCAATGCGAAGAAGGTCCGCGGTCTTCAGAAGAAGATTCGCGCAATCGAGGATCTAGAGATGCGACTTGCCGGCGGCGAAAAGCTCGAAGATACACAGGTCAAGAAGATTAACACTAAGAATTCTGTGCTGAAGGAGCTTGACGCACTGGAAAGGGAAATGTAGAACAAGACCCCCCCAGCTGGCAGCGTCGTTTGTATGGGTGGGAATAGGGAGGTTGCCGTCATGGGCCAGGATAGGAGGATCTGATGACAATGAAAAATTCGGGCAAGGAGCAGAATTGGGTGACGAGATTCCTCACTGGAAATGATGGAAGCCAAGAATCGGTCGGAAGACCATGATGGATGTTTGTCCAAGCCTGGATACGCACACGCACACATTCACTTGTGTGCTGCTCTCTTTAGGACTCTTTTGGAATAAAACACAAGGCCTTTCACCACTCGGCTACACGGAGGTGCATTTTTAAAAGCCCGCCCGTGAGCTGATTGACGCGGGATGGGAAAGCACTTTGGTCAGTTGGAGATGGAAAGGATAGAAACTAGGAGGGAAGGGGCTTCCTTTTGGCAAGAGAAAAGAAGCCAGTCTCTGGTAGAGAATCAAAGGCTGTCGCTTCCAAGGAGGGCCCTGCTTATATTTTGGCTTATATTTTGGCACCGATGCCGCCGTTTCCTCGCGTGCACGGTGTGGCGTGTCCCTTTTGTGCGTCCGGTCTTGAGGGAGGTGTTGTGCTGCGCGCATGCTGCCTCCTCGCTCTGGCTCAGATGGGGTTGGTGTGATATGCTTGTTTCTCTCTTGTCGGCAGAAAGGGTGCCAATTCTGGGGCTGGCCGGGAAACGGTTGGCTCTACGTATGCGGGATGGGATCGGTGATTTTGTCTTGTTGTCTTGTTGTTTAGAGGGGTCGAGCCTTGTTCGATCGGGTTCAAGAAAGCATGCAGCATCGCTCCCGGCTGAATGCACACGGACGCCTTGCCGGTAGCATCACAGACCTGGCATAGCCTGATGTGCGACTCACGGAATAATCTAGAAGACGGGATTATGTCATGGCTGCAGGGCGGAAAAAAAAAAGGTACGTTCCCGCCTCGTGCAGAGCAACAAGCAGCAAAAAGGATCCGTCTACACATGCATGTAGGGAAACAGCCGACGCGTAATCCATTAATTGTCCACGGTCGAGGAGGAAGAGGCAAAAGGCCGAGGAGCCAGGGCAGGGATGTGGCGTTGTGCGTCCATGATTATTCTCCGACGCTGCCGGGCCTGTGGACTGGGCATGTATCGCGCCTTTTTGCACAAGTGTTGGATGCATAGACCAACAGTCATCGATGACGGATTCGAGTGCAAAATGTCTCTCGTGGATGCATCTTGTTTGTTCGTGGCGTGCACCTACTGAGGCGACTCGACGACAATGGCACGCAAAGACAATGTCTGTGGCGCGGACAGTATCTAGTACACGATAAGGCGTCCGCTGTCAACGTCGCACTGAGGATTCGGTGCCCGGTTAGCTCAATCGGTAGAGCGTGAGACTCTTACGAGTACACGAAATCTCAAGGTTGCGGGTTCGACCCCCGCATCGGGCTGTTCCTATACAAGAACGATGGGCAATTCTTTTTGCGTCTGATTAGCTCGCCCATCACGTGCGGGCGCCGTCGTCGTCTTTGTCTTTTTTCTTCTTCTTCTTCTTCTCTTTTCCTTTTAGACCTTGACCGATTGAGATTTGCATTTTTGTTCCACATACAAGTATAGATGGCGTGCTTTGCTTTACGCACTCGGGCAATGGGGACAGTTCATGCATGCGCAGAGGCGCATGTCCCTCCGGGGGCCCTGCCGGGGGCCGCCTGCGGCGAGCTCCCGCCTTCGGCGGACCTCTCTCTATGTAGTAATAGCAAAAGGCCGCATCGTGCTCCTCCTTGCGCCAATATCCCTCCGGGGGCCCTGCCGTGAAAAACCAGAACGCTGTCAAAAGTCATCTACCCAACCTCGCATGTCTGCCCCTCCAAGAGCGTCCTAATAACACTTCTCGCCGTCAATCACCTCAACGGCAGACGTACGAAGCCGCTTCGCAGCCTTCCTCTCTATCCTGGCCACGGCATCGGCCCTCTTGGCATCGTGCCTCTCCTGGTCCTCGCGAAGCTGCTGGATGACGTTGCTCCTGGCGCGAATCCTTCCGCCGCATCTCCAGAACACAAAGGGGATGGGGATCATGGCGACCTCGAGCAGGCCGAGCAGGGTGCCGGCCCAGCGCGGCGTGAGCGCGGCATACAGCTTGGGCCCCGCGAGCGGCAGGGTGCCGCCGAAGATGCTGCGGATGACGGCGTTGCCGGCGAGGGCGCTGGCGGCGTAGATGCCGTACGCGCCGGCGAGGTAGTTGGAGCCGTAGATGAAGCTGAGGGTGTTGCCGCAGCCAAAGGGGACGCCAAAGGCGATGGGCACGGCCCAGTGGATGGACGCGGGGAGGCAGGTCCAGGAGAAGCCGAGCTGGCCGGTGGCGGTGAGCACGGCGCCGATGGCCATGACGGAGCCCTGCGCTTCGGGGTAGGGCTTGCCGGTGGCGGGGTCCTTGGCGGAGGCGTTGATCATGCGCCGCAGGAGGGGCTCGGCGAGGACGGCGATGACGCCGCCGATGCCGATGCCGGCAAAGGCGAGGCCCGAGGTGGCGGGGCCCCAGCCGCGGTGCTGGGAGAAGACGACGGGGTAGGCCACGAAGCAGAGGTAGAGGATGCCGTAGGTGACGGAGATCCTGGAAGGAAAGAAAGAAAGGAGGAGGAGGGAGAGGTGGTCTGTTAGCCATGGCCGAGACGGACGTGGGCCGGGGGGCACGGGGAGGCGGCCCGCCGCTTCTTACCAGAAATTCATAAACCACAGGACCGGCTCCGAGGCAAAGAGCACAAACGGCCGGCTGAGATTGTCCTTGAGCAGGCGCAGCAGCGGCATCTTTTTTTGGTCATAGCGACACCAGTACCGCGGGTCGTCCGTCTGCTTCCTCATGAGGGCGGCCTTGCGCTGGAGGATCTTGGGCGCGTACGTCTCCCGGACGGTGAGCATGACGGCGATGGCGAGGCCGGCCCCGATGAGCGCCATCCAGTTGCTCCAGCGCCAGCCGAGATTCTGGAAGACGAAGCCGCCGATGATGGGGCCCGTGGCGGGCCCGTTGAGGGGCGTGAGCCCAAAGAGGGACATGCTCCGGGCGAGGTATTCCGGGTTGGAGACGTCGACGACGGTGCCGGGGGAGTTGGAGATCATGACGGCGCCGAAGAATGCTCTGCGTTTGGGGGGGCCGGGGAGGTTGTCAGTCAAGGTTCGGTTCGGTCAGGGGGGGGGGTCCGTGTGACGAAAAGAGGAGAGGAGGATGGGAAGAGGGGGGGACGGGGGAGGCGCGACTGACCCTATGAATCGAACGACTATGATTGTCGTCAGGTAGCGCGCAAACGCGCACGGGATGATGAGGAGCGCCCACAGGGTCAGACACACCATGTACACCCGCTGCCGGCCGTACAGCTCGCTCAGCGGCGCGACGACGAGGGTCCCCGCCGCGAGACCGAGGAGGTAGGTGGTCATGCCGAGGGTGACGACGGTGGGGGAGGAGCCGAACTCGCGGACGAGGCCCGGCGTCGACGACGTGTAGCTCGTGCTGTACATGGTGGCGGCCCAGGTGGCGAAGGAGACGCAGACGATGACCCAGCAGCGGTACCACAGCGACCAGTTGAGGGGGTTCTCGGGGTCGTTTTCGGAAAAGACGACCTCGAACTCGGGCGGGCGGGCGGCCGCGCCGCCGACGCTGGCGCCCGTCCGGGTGCAGGTGGTGGGCTCGCGGGCCACGCGCCCGACCTCGGTCTCGACGTCGGGCGTGAGGCAGCGCTCGAGGGCGCGGGCCGGGGCGATGCTCGCGCGGCGGCTGCGGCGGGGGGGGTTCGTCCTGGCGGGCTCGTTGGAGGAGGAGGAGGAGGAGGAGAGCGAGGAGGATGACGCTGATGCGGCTGATGATGATGGTGGTTGTGGTGGTGGTGATGGTGGTTGTGGTTGTGGTGGTGATGGTGGTTGTGGTGGGTGGGGGGGGGGGGGGGGCGTTGAACTCGGCTTGGGAAGAGGCCGAGGCCGGCGGGGGCAGGGCCTTTTCGGGATCTGGTCCGAGTGCCATGTTGGCTTTTGTGTGTGCTTCTTTGTTCGTTCGTTCTTGGCTGCGCTGTGTGGGATCGCGGCTGCGTCACTGCGGACGGATGACGCGGACGGGAGACATGAGACGAGGTGTGCTGGTGATTGTGAGACGGAGAGCCAAGAGGGTGAGTAGGAAGGGAGAGAAGAGAGGCGGGGAA